>JAPKLY010000865.1:0-22603 GCA_026898435.1 Prunella vulgaris | reverse complement strand
ATTATATTATGTAATTATACTATTCTAAAATTATATATTTTAATTATTTAATACTTGTATATTTAATTTTAATAAAAATTATCATATATATATGTAATTATATATTTCTAAATATTAATTCAAATCATTTTATAATTCCAATAATTCTATTAATTCAAAAGATTGATTCAAATTATCATTTTAATTTAAAATATTAAATAGTTTAAATCACACTAATAATTAGTAGGTGCCTAATCATTCGAATAATTCGAAATATAGTATAAAATTATAGAAATTTGCATGAAATTTTTTTTTTGAAAATAATAAGAGAATGTAATTGAATTTTGTTAAATTTCATTTTTTTGTTATTCTATTTCTAAATTATAAAAGTGTCATTTCAAAATAATATAAAGTGCTAGTTTTAATTAGTTAAAAGTGTTAATTATAAAAATCATCAAGTAATATATGTTACTACAATGGTCATACACCATATATTATAGTACATAATTTTATACAACACCATTTGATGAAAATATAAAACATTTTAGAACGCCGCTTTTACAGTGATATACAAAGGTTGCATACTCGTTATCTTTCAGTAATTTATTCCTAAAAAACATTGATATACAATGTATATATACAACGGTTCAAAAATTGTCGTAATAACATACTTTTTTACAACGCCGTATTTTGCGAATATACAACGGTTTGATTACCGTTGTCTTTCAGTAATTTTTCTTGAAAACAAAGATATACAACACGAATATACAAGGGTTCAAAAATGGTTGTAGTAACATACTCTTTAACAACGCCGCCTTTGTAGTATAGACAACGGTTTGATAACTGATTCGGGTGAAAATTGCGTGAATTTAGAGTGATTTAATTGCATATTTTAAATGTGATTTCATGCTTTTATCACTTGATTTTGATCAATTGTGCTTAAAATGAGAAATGTATGTATTTTGCTATTTTTATAGGAAAAGTTAGGATTTTTTTGGAGCAAATACATGTCATTTAGTTGATGAAGTTAATTGAGGAAAAGTCAGCCGAATGAACGAAAATGAAAAATAAATACGCTCACTGATCCTATTTATTTAATTGAACTAAAGTCCCATTTCCTATTAAATGTTTGAACCAAATTAAAGAGAAAATGATCAAAGCCCAGCCCATTTATTTTGTTGGCCCAATTAAATCTTTCAGTGTTTAGTAAATTTGAGTTGGAATTGCAGGCACATGCTTTGACCAAGAGATAAAGCAAGAAACGTGGCAATCATGTTCTCCTCATACATCTCAACTACCATTCCTATTCCCAATTAATCGTAACTCCATGGCAGAAAATGGCAACCTCCGATTCAAACAGCAGCCCCGTCGCGAAGCTCCAAGTCTACGCCGCAACCAGAGTACGCCATCGAAGCCGCGATTCCGGAAATTTCAGAGCCCACGTCGGAAAGCAACAGCCACCGCGCTCGCATCTGCTGCCGGAGTCAATTGAAGCTGGAACCTCCATGCCTAATCCTGCCGGAATTTATGGCCGCTCTGCCAGAAATTGAAGCCCAACGCTCGTAGCATTCTTCCTCAAGCACCACGCCAATTGCCGAAATTAACTCCTCAGCCAACGAAACCGCCGCTCTTCGAAGCCCAATTGCCGGAAGTAAGGTCACACGAAGAAGAATTCGCCGACAGTCGTTCGCACCTCACGCCGAAATTGAAGACTGCCGTCTTCATGCCCCTGTTCCTCGCAACCTTTCAAAGCCCAAAAGCCTCTGTTCAGCCGTCGTTGAAGATGAAGATGTTTAATTGCAATTGCCGTCTTGTTCAAGAAGAAGAGATGAAGAACAGGAAGAAGCGTGAAACCCAATTGAAGAGTTGCTGAAAACTAGGTAAAATCGCTTTTATTTCATCTGATCCGTGCTTAAACTTTGCCTTGGCCCGTGCTTCATTTGGCAAACCGATCAACATAATTCCAAGAATTATGCACGATTGAAGAGTTAGAGCACGACGTGCTTGTGTAATTTGATTTTGAACGAGCACGGGTCTGAGTTAAGGCACGATTTGTGCTGTTTATTTTCACCCGTGCTATATCCGAAGAATTATGCACGGTTAAGGTGTTAGAGACGACCCGTGCTCAAGGTGCAAACCGTGCTTGATGGAAAATTCAGGAAAATGATTGGGGCTTGAGGCCCATTTCTGCAGCCCATTTTCATTGTAAGAAGATACAATCAGAGACAAAGAGCTGGACAGATTTCTAATTTTCAAGAGTTTTAGAGGAATTTTGGTGATTTTTACTTCTTGGTTTTTGTGCCCTAATTTCAAAGGGTATAAATACCTAATTTTAGATTTTAGAAAAGAGAGACATCAGTGGGCAGCCGAGAGATACACATAATTACACACACTCAAAGGTGTTTTCACCTCTCTTCTTCATTTTCCTACCATTTTGGAGCATCAAATCATGATTTGAGCTTGGAATTTCATCCTCCATCATCTACTAGAGACTAAGTTTTCTTTTCCCTTTCTTTTACTTTTAGTTTAGTTATTTAAATTTTGTAGCTGTTGAGAACAATGATATTTGGCTAGAACACTTTTGGTTCTATGGCTATGTAAATATTTGGATTGAAGTTTATGGTTTAATATTTTATTTAAGTGGTGTTTGTGGAATATTTTTATTAGTATGCTTAATATTAATTGCAAGCATGTTATTATTGGCCATGATAATGTGTTTATTTATGTTAGTGAGATAAGATTGAAAGATTTATTTCATTAATGGAAACTAAGCATGCTACTTAATTGATTGTTAGTTTGAGAAAATAATAAATCATTAGGAGGAATTTTAATAGGTCTTTTATGCTATTGTGGATTGTGTAGTATTTGCTAGGTAGAAATACATGCTTATACTATGTTTTCTTTGAATTAATTAGATTGAAAAATTGATTAATTCTACTTTAGTGACCAACCCTATGAAAATGAACACAACCACTTGAATGATTTATTGACCATATATGGATTTTTAGATATTGCATATGCCTTAGGACCTATTTTATCTATTGATTGTTAGTTGTTATTTTTGTGAGTTAAGATTGCATTGAACTTGATTGATCATTTGTTTGGTTTCTATTTTCTTTAGTTATTGCTAGTGACAATTTAGTTGATAATTGGAAATAGATTAAGTTCGAAACACCTTCATTAAGTGATCCTTTCTAGAAAGAACAAAACCATCTTATAATACTTTTACATTAACCCTTCCTCGTGGGATCGACTCGTATTTACCATCCTACGATTGACATCGTACACTTGCGGTTGTCTATTTTATGTGTTGGGATATATCGGAACAAGTTTATGGCGTCGTTGCCGGGGAAGGGCATTATTAGTTCTAGAGTGTTATTTGGTTGAGTTTTTCGCTAGAGTTTACGTGCTTTCTTAATTTTTAAAAATACCAAAAAAGTATTTATTATTTGCTTGTTTATTCTCTTACTCTTACTTGGATTCTAATTTGTTATAATTTCTTGACATGACTTATGATCACAAGGTCTAGAAGGGGAGCACAACCACTTTTACCTTTGGACTTAGAGAACGAGGCTCATTGTAGAAGGCAAAACGGCGAAAGAAGAAGAAGATAAGAGAGAGTAGAGATGAACTTAGGAGAAAACAATCCGAATTCGGTGGTAGGAGAAGTTGTCGAAGAGGAAGGGTCCGATCATGAGAATCATGGAAACAATCCGAATGATGATGAAGTACCACAAGATGCTCAAGCTAGAGAAGGGGCACCGAAACAACAAAGAGTTCTTAGAGATCACTTTCGCCCGATGCCAAGACCTCATAGGGGAGCGGGGAGAGAGCCCATTGATGTTAATAATTTTGAGCTCAAGCCCCAACTAATCATCATGGTGCAATATCATCAATTCGGTGGATTACCAAGTGAAGACCCGAATCTTCATTTATCTCAATTTCTTGAGATAAGTGGAACTATCAAGATAGGAAGAGTGCCTCAAGACTACATCCGACTCCAATTATTTCCATTCTCCCTCCGAGATAGAGCGAAACATTGGTACAACTCCCTTGAGTTAATGGTTATTGAAGAGTGGAACGATTTGGTGGATGCCTTCCTTATGAAATACTTTCCCCCTATCAAGACCATTCAAATTAGGGGGGAAATATTTTCATTTGCTCAAATGGAAGATGAATCGATGACAGAGGCATGGGAAAGATTTAAAGACTTGGTGAGAAGTTGTCCACAACATGAATTCTCCCGTGTTCAACAATTGTGCTACTTCTACAATGGGTTAGATCATCAAACACGTACAATGGTGGATTGTTCGGCGGGAGGATCCTTGTTGAATAGAACAATGAATGATGGATACAATCTTCTTGAGGAACTCGCAAAGAATGGAAGTCAATGGCCATCCGAAAGAAGACAACATCGAAGAATTGCCTCCGCTCAAATTCTGAACTTCTTGCAAAGCTTTCTTCTAAGGTGTACAATTTGACATCTTTATTGTCCAAGCAAAGTATCAAAGAGCAAATGGAAGGAGGGCCATTAGAAGAAGCTCGCTACATGGTGTATCAAAGGGAGAGAAATTTTGGTGAAAGACCATATCGAGGAAATCCTCCTCATCACAACCCAAATCAATAGCATCTGGGGTTGAGGAATCATGAGAACTTTTCATATGCCAATCCAAGGAACGCAATACAACCACCGACGGATTTCACGGTCAACGATGGAGTGATTGAGGAGCCTTCCAAGAAATTATCATTGGAAGAAATGTTCACTTCCTTTATGGGGGAGACCAAAAGCTTCATGAGAGAGACAAGATATCGATTTTCCAAGCAAGATGAGAATATTGATGGGATCAAGGATAATGTGAAGGCCATTGAGATACAAGTGGGACAAATTGCCAACATGATGGGTAGCCAACACAAGCAAGGTCAATTTCCCTAAAATACAGAATTGAACCCTAAGGAACATTGCGAGGCCATCAAGTTGCGAAGTGGAACTACTTATGAGGGTCCGAAGATGCCTAGTGAAGAAGAGAAAGAAGAGTCAAAGGAAGAAGTTGAAGAAGAAGTGATTCAAGAAAGGAAAGAGCAAGAGAGAGAAGTCGAAGAAGAGAAAGTTGAGGAGGAGAAGATAGATAAAGAGAAGAACACACCTCCACCTCCTCAAGACAAGGGAAAACAAGGCATTCCACTCCCATCCCCACAGAGGTTCAAGAAGCAAAGCTTGGATGAAAAATTTATCAAGTTCTTAGAGATATTCAAGAAGATTCACATCAACATCCCATTTGCGGAGACATTGGAACAAATGCCTCACTATGCAAAATTCTTGAAAGACATCATGTCTAACAAAAGGTGGATGACGAGTTATGAAACCCTTGAATCTCACCAAAGAGTGTAGTCCAATCCTTCAAGCGAAGCTTCCACCAAAGCTCAAAGACCCCGGTTCATTCACACTTCCTTGTAAAATTGGAAAAGGGGGAGACTATCGGGCATTATGTGACCTCGGAGCGAGTATCAATCTTATGCCTCTCTCTATCTTCAAGAGACTTGGTTTGGGAGAGTTGAAGCCTACCAATATCAACCTCCAACTAGTGGATCGATCCATAACTTACCCTAGAGGGGTAATTGAAGACGTGTTAGTGAAGGTCGATAAGTTCATCATTCCGGTGGACTTTGTGGTTCTTGATATGGAGGAAGACAAATCAATTCCTTTGATTTTTGGAAGACCATTCTTGGCCACCGGTGGAGCTATGATCAACGTGAGTAATGGAGAGCTCGAGTTAAATATCAATGGTGAGAAAGTATCCTTCAATATCTATAGAGCATTTAAATTTCATGATGATGAAGAGGGGGAGTATGAGTATCCCAAGAAAGAGCAAATTGGGAAGAATGTCAAAGTTGATGCTAGCTTTAAGATCGAGCAAGAAGAGAAATAGTCCAAGGTTGAAACAAATGGCTTAGAGATAAGCAAAAGAACCAAGTTTGGGGGATTTTTTCTTAAAAACTCCCCCAATTCAAGCAAAGTGCCCTATTCAAGTGAAGAAGTGGACAAGACATCAAGATCTTTTGATAAGGTTGAAGCATTGGATGGAATGTTTAGTGGATGCTTCTATGGATTCAAGAAAAGAGGAGGATCTAAGAAGTACCAAAGCAAAGGGAAAGATGGTGTCACTTGAAAGATCAACCTTAAAGGGAGTTCGTCCGGCATAAGATGTTTCAAACATGTTGCAAAACATGATTCTGAAACCAACTGCAGAATCACATATACAGTCAGAAGAAGAAGTCTTTCATAGATTGGATATGGAAAGAAGACTCAACTTTGATAGATTCTGAAATGGAAATATGTCAGATATGTCTCTCTCTTCAAGTACTCAAAGAGTAGGATCAAGCAAGAACTGTAGAATTAACAACTCTACAGCTCCTAAAGAGGCTTGGATTGCAAAGAGTAACACTGGAGGAAATCTAAAGCATTGGATTTCTAAATAATTTACTTTATTTTGCAGGGACATGTTACAACCACCAAAAGAGAGATTTGGTACATAGACAGTGGTTGTGCAAGACATATGACTGCAGAGAGAAGTTTGTTACAAAATGTGAAAGATCACAAAGGCGCTAAGGTTGTTTTTGGTGATAATGCTAGTGTAACATCTATAGGATCAGGATGTTTACTCAAAGGAAATGTTCAGATCAATGATGTCTACTTGGTAGATGGCTTAAAGCATAATTTGGTTAGTGTAAATCAATTTTGTGACAAAGGCTACACTGTAGACTTTACACATGACACTTGCATAGTCAAAGATGTTGAATCCCAAACCACAAAACTGACAGGAACTAGAAAAGGGAATGTTTACATTGTAGAGTGGAACTCTACAGCTGAAAGTACCTGCTTTCTAGCTAATAGTTCCAATGAAGTTAGTTGGCTATGACACAAAAGGATGAATCACATAAACTTTAAAACCATGAATGAACTTGTGAATAATAGACTTGTAAGAGGTCTACCAAACACTAAGTTCAGGAAGGAACACCTATGTGATGCCTGTGTTAAAGGGAAACAAATCAAGAAGACTTTCAAAAGCAGACACACCCAAGCACTTCAAGAACACTTGAATTACTGCATATGGATCTTTTTGGACCCATAGAACCTGTAAGTATAGGTGGAAAGAAGTATACTTTGGTAGTAGTAGATGATTACTCAAGATTTTCTTAGACTATGTTTCTTAAATTAATCATATATATATCATGGAGAGGAGAGAGAAGAAAAAACCTGTGGAGAGAGGTTGAAATTTTTGAATATAGATTTCTCATCAAGATATCTTTGAGAAGACATCTCATGGTTAGATGCATCTTCATCTTCAAAATACATACTCTGGTTATCTCTAGTCATCTTTGCAGTATTATTTTGTTCAACCTATAATACCTCAATTCTATTGGTGTGAGTTGATAAGTACAAACAATTTATATATATATATATATATATAGGCACGGAATGAGGCTTAAGGTATAGAAAAAGTACAAAATATATTGATAGGAAGAGAAGAGAAAAAGGCAAACAGAAGATCACAAAGAAATCTTTGAGATTATCTATTAAAAAAATTTGATATCATCCTAGGCCTTTACTTTTTAGAAAAACATGGAATCAAGTCATTTATTTAATAAATGAGACTAAATGAATGAACTATTTAATAAAATTGGATGTGCTTTCAGTAGAAATCGAACTCAGGCCATTGACGAATTTAAGACCTACATGCATGAAATATCACATAAAAGTCTAAATTTCAAAATAAATACACAGAATAAATTTATTTAATTTTTTCCTACAACTATGATCAATTATATTATTTTTATATTTCACGTAATACTTTAAAAGTTATTTTTTGTAAACTTAATGTTAAACTTCAATATTATAATAATGTATTTTTTGTATTAAATATAAATAATTTGTAAAAATATAGTAAAAAATTAATTGTTACAGATATTCTTTCAAATTTCTACATCTGAAATGAGATTGGAAAAATAAATTTATTTCGTCATAAATACAAATGTCCTTTTTTATTACATTTTGTTTCTTTTTCTTATCACAACGCAGAATAATCTAATTAATAATTAAAGATAAAGATGCTATTTTTACATTTATTTTGGGTTAGGAATAAAAATCTTTGGATAACAATAAAATAATGGTAGGATTGAATTGCAATTAATATTCTTCCGTAAAATTAATATTCTTTAATAAAATAGTTAATATCTTTACTGAAATTAACTAAAACTCTAAATTAAATAAAAAAAAATTAATGCTTTCTAATATAACTTTTAATAATTAGCAATTTAAATGGTCGAATTATAAGAAGAGGCACACTCATGTGAAACGTTTTACGGTGTGAAACATTCCATATTAAAAATTCGCGGATCCTTAATAGGGTCGGGTCGGATTTGGTCTTTTTTTTCGAACTCAGACCATTGACAAATTTGAGCCCTGATACATGCATGAAATATCACATAAAAGTCTAAACTTCATAGTGGAATACACAGAATAAATTCATTTAATTTTTCCCTACAACTATGATCAATTATATTATTTTTATATTTTTATCATATACATAATTCTTTAAAAGTTATTTTTTGTAAACTTAATATTAAACTTCAATATTAGTATAATGTATTTTTGTATTAAATAAAAATAATTTGTAAAATAGTAAAAAATTAATTGTTACTGATATTTTTTCAAATTTCTACATCTAAAATGAGATTGGAAAAATAAATTTATTTCATCATAAATACAAATGTCCTTTTTTATTACATTTTGTTTCTTTTTCTTATCTCAACGCAGAATAATCTAATTAATAATTAAAGATAAAGATGCTTATTTTTACATTTATTTTGGGTTAGGAATAAAAATCTTTTGATAACAATAAAATAATGGTAAGATTGATTTGCAATTAATATTCTTCCGTAAAATTAATATTCTTTAATAAAACAGTTAATATCTTTACTGAAATTAACTAAAACTCTAAATTAAATAAAAAAATTAATGCTTTTTATAACTTTTAATAATTTTATTAGCAATTTAAATGGTCGATAATTATAAGAAGAGGCACACTCATGTGAAAAGTTTTACGGTGTGAAACATACAATATTAAAAATTCGCGGATCCTTAACAGGTTAGGGTCAGATTTGGTCCTTTTTTTTAAAAAAATTCGCAACTATGATTCTAGATTTTTTCGCTCTCAGGTATATTAAAATTTGACCAAATGCATGTTACTAATAAGCAAAATATGTGTTACAATTAGATTAAATGTTATTTTCTTAACATATATTCATTTGTTTTTGTAGAAATAACATTTTTTCATATAATCTAATAATAAATGTGTGTTACTATAAAAAAATATTATTTTTTCAGAAATATTTATGAGAAAATAATATATTTTATTATAGTAACACACATTTTGCTTTTGTGTTATATGAAAAATAATTTATTATATAAAAATAAATGAATATATATATATAAAGAACAACATTTCATAAGATTGTAACACACATTTACTCTAATAATAACACACATTTACTCCCCAATTTGTGTTACAATATGGACAAATACATGTTACTGTAATAGAAAATATACTTTTATAAGAATAAGTATGTGTTTTTTAATTTAATCATCATTCTTTTAAATCTAGGTATATTGAATCATATATTAATACACTTTTTTACTATTTTATATGTGTTATTGTTAAAAAATAATTATTTCTATACAAATAAATACTCCCTCCGTCCCAGAGGTGTTTTCACCTCTGGGATGGCACAACTTTTAAGAAAAAATAGAGTGTTGTGTAAAGTTATATTATTAAAATAATGAGATTAGTTGGATTGTGAGGATAAAGTTAAAGCAATAGTTTCCATTTATAGGATGTGAAAACAATTGTGGGACGGACGAAAAAGGAAAGTGTGAAAATAATTATGGGACTGAGGGAGTAAATATTTATGAAAAACCAATATATTTTTGTTGGTCCCGAAACGAGTATAAATCAGTGTATAGGGGGGAATACACTGATGTCAGATTTTCCCGAAAGTCTCAGGAAAATACTCTTTCAAAACGTAGTCAGGAAGATCCTGATGTGTTCTATAAACTGACGGTCCTCAGGGACAGCAGGGACGGGTCAGTGTTGAACCAGATAGGCTAGGTCAGAGTTGTGCTCTCAGAAGCTCAGTAGAGATAACCCACCTACTGACAGCTCGGAAGCAAGTCAGTTGGATAGCTATCTCAGTAAGCTCAGTTTAGTGCGGAATGTGAGCCCTTAAGTTTACTCGTTTTAGTTCTGAAAACTTATCAGTTTTGCTTAGTGAAAACGTGGTTAAGGCTGGTGTACAGTTTACTGATCAGGATGACAAGTCAGTCCTGATGGTTTTATAAATCAATGCAAGGATGCCCAGTTTAATATGTATGACAATTATGATCCTGAACAAATAGTAAATCAGCACGCAATGGTCTTTTTAACATGGTTCGGAGATAACCAACTCCTACGTCCATGACCTGATTGAACAGGAAGCTATCCTCAAAACCCTGAGGATAGGTACTTGGGTTTTACGTGCCAAGGGACACGAGTAGCCAACTTCCTCTCTAAGGAACTGACCCCTGGGTGGTTTTACAAGTCCCAGTCCTTACAAATAAACAAACCAACACACAAACTGAGGGGTTTGGCTTTACACGTTTTCCAACTATTTTGTATTGATCCCTCTAACAAATCAAGGCTAAGGATGGGATCAATACTCTAAGCAATGAATACAGAGGGGATTCCTACTACAACACTAGGGAAATTTAAGTTTCAGAGTGTTGTTTCAAATGAACTTTGAGCTCTTGGAATCTTGAGAGTTTCTCTTGGAAATTTCCTGTTAGCCTTGAATGGGTGCAAGGCTCTCTGTATTTATAGGGAGGTTTGAAATAGATCCGTTGGAATTGATCTGTTTCAAACCTTCCTATTTAGGGTAGGTGCAGTCTTTGGTTGTCCTTGTCTGACATGGACCATACCTAGTATGGCAAACTTTCTAATCCGCCGCCTGCACCTCTGAGAAGCATTAAATGCGTTTCAGTATCCGTACATACGTGTCACCTTTTTACTGGTCGCTTGTCCAACGGCTAGTTTGTCGGCATTGACTTTACTGAACCTCGTACATTTATAACTCTGAGTTTCTCGTTCTTTACTCTGCATAAATGTTTGTCTTATGTTGGAGACACTGACATTCCTTTTGCTTTATCAGACTTCCATTTTGCACGTGTAACCTTTGGGTCTCAGGACTTACAAGTATCAGATTAAATGATACTAGGCCCAAGTCAGGACTTATGAATATCAGAACGACATTCAGCCTGATCAAGGTTACTTGTGCCCTCACTGATAGAGACTTCCCTGAGCATGCTTAGTTTACTCAGTTCCATCAGGATCAGTGGTCTTCTTCAGGATGGCTCTACGCAGCTTCAGGACTCTTCCTAGGTTTTTCAGGTTTCAGCTTCAGCTTGATCAGCTTCAGTGTGATCAAGCCTTCAGGGTTGGACTGGCTTCTGACTTCTGACTTCTGAGACGTCTCTCCATTAGTCTTCAGTCTTCAATACGTTCCCCCTGAACTGAATACCTGTGAATAGAAGAATTTATTCCAACTTATCTATCCTGAACTATCATCCTGACCAACTATACTTAGACAAATTCATCAAGGGGTTTTGGGATCTAATCAAAACACTCCTGATTGTCCCAACAATTTCCCCCTTTTTGATGATGCCAAAACCCTTAGAAAAAAAATCCTACCATCTAAACAATTAACTGATATTAATCAGTATTCAGTTTAGGAACCTATATCAGGTCCTTAGTTCTATAAGATGGAATCAGGAAAGGGTTAGTACAGTTCTTGATAAAGAGCAAAAAAGTAAATTAGTTGTCAACAAGATGTTGTCTCAGAATATAAATAGTTTTCATTGATGCAAAAAGACAAGTACAATGGTTCCTGAAAACTATTACAAAAAAATATCCTGAGACACTAATCCTGATCTATCTTCTTCAGTCTTCATCATCCCACCTGGCCAAAGAGATCCCATACCTCTTCAGGACTCTCAGCTTGACTGCATGGTACTAATCAGCATTGGTTAGAGCTTGAGTTCTCTTCGTAATCGTTGCAATCTCATTCCTGATCAGCTCCATGTTCAGGTGGTTGTTGATGCCGAGGGTTGGAGGTGGGTAAGTGATGTGCTCAGGTGCCCTGATCTGAACTCTTGCTCTGTCAGCATGATGGACAATGTTTCCCTAGAGTTCGTTATGATGCAGGTACATCCACTCGGCAAATATGGTGTTCTTGTCCTTGCGTTCAGATGTCTTCAGCCAATTCCCAACCACGTAGTACAAATCCATGAACTCCTTCTTGATCGGGACCCAGGCCTCGTTCATTTCAGGAGGCACGAAATTGTCCACGTACTCGAACACAATGGGATTGGCATCCTGAGCACTCACCACTTTCTTGGACGCAGCAGCTTTCTTCTTCGCAGCATCTGAGGCAGGCTTTTTCTTAGGATCAGTCTTCTCCTTCAGCACAGCCATTTCACCCTTCAGCTTCTCGAGCTCAGTACCCTGAGATCTGACCTGCATTGCAGTTTGCAAGGACAGCTTCTTTGTCTTCTTCCTCCCCTCAACAATGGGATCACCAGGGAAGTATTGCTCTTCCAGCTCCTCCATCAGGTCCTCTACTGAAACATCAGGCTTACGTTTTCGAACCTTGGACTTTGGATTTTTCAGAGCCTTCTCTTCCCCCTTTTTGGCAGCATCAAAAGGGTCTTTGTCCTCCTCGACCTGTTTCTGAATATCTTTAATCAGGAACCCTTGAGATGCCTGCTGATCAGCCACCACCTTCAGCTCCTTCGCAACCTGAGCATTAGCCTCAGCTCTCAGTAGGCTTTCCGTCAGATGACTGTCAAACTCCTTCCGCATTGCACCAAGTTCCTCCTTCCTTGCAAGACTCTCGGTCAACATCGTGTTCAGAGACTTGTGTAATGCGTCATCAGAAGCTCGTTGACCCTCCTTCCATCTGGTCATCAGATCATCATCAGCCTTGACTGCTTCCTCACTGGCTACTATCCTGATCTTGCCCTCCTGCCCTTCCAGTGCTTCAGCGATCAGTGCCTTGATCCTGTCATCTAGGCCACTGAGGGAATTATCGATCATGCCCTGCACTTGGTCAGTAGTAACTCCAGCGGACTGACGTTGCTCAAGGCTCAGGATTCGTTTTCCTAAATTCGTCTTTGCCTTGTTCAACGCGATAGTGAGAGCTATGATTTTTGCTCGCTGACGCTCAAGCTTGCCCAGAATTGTCCTCCCCATCAGTGACACTCCCACTGAGATGGTTCGGATCTTTTTCTTTGCGGACTTGGCCTTGGTGGCAACCTTCTTCGGGACCTCTCCTGAAGCCTCAGCAGTCCCGGTCCCTGGGAGTGCGTCATCGGCCGGTGCACCTTCTCCCAAGGTCGCACCTTCAGTGGGGACCAGGGCAAGGTCCTGAGATTCGGCATTTGGGTTGTTTGCCCTGACCACCCTGATGAAGTCTCCTTTGTTCACGACTTGGGCATAGGAACGAAGCCCAAATCGATCCAGAATAATTTGCTCCTGATCCCGGAGCGCCTCTTCACCAATCGCCTTTATCAAGGCTGCAACTTCAGGCATAGAAGTCTTCCTCATCATTATCAGCACCCTCAACCTGATAACCTCCTCACCATAAGACTCCTCCAAATCAGAAAAGTTCTGCTGAACGAATCTGATCGCCTGACACCTGCCATCCATCTCAAATGGAGTTATCTTAGGTGGGGAAGACTCCTCCTGAATTTCTTCCTCATCTTCGTCCTGTTGACCAGACTTGGACTCAGCATCATCGGAGACAGTCCACTTCCTGCCTCTGTTGTCCTCCACATTTTCATCCTGGAGCTCCTCCTCCTGAGTCTCCAATCCCTTCCCATCCTTTCCTTCTTCATCATCTCCTCCATCAGAACTACCACGCCCCTCTTGGGCAACCACTTCCTCAGCACCTTCTTGCTCTGCCTGAGCACCTCCACTTGGCTCCGCCTGAGCCTCCTCCTCACTTATTGTATGGACCACGTCCATCACAACAGCATCAGGATCCACAGTCACCCTGATCTCTTCTTCAGCAGCCGGTTCCCCTGGCTCTGAGTCACCTCCTCCTGAGGCGTCTTCTCAGTGCCTGAAGCGGCTGTTGGTTCAATAGATGGAGTATCCACTGGTGCTACTGAAGTCAGTGGGGTAGCAGCAATGGTGACACGAGCTGAAATCAGTGTGGTGTCAGAAGGCTCATCCCTGAGCAAAGATGCCTCCCAGTCGGCTCAGAGATTACAATCCCCTTCACTTTCACCTTTGTAGGGGCTTTCTTCACTTGCTCCTCCTGAGCCTTCGAACTCGCTGTCTTTCCCTTGCCTCTTGATACCTTCTTGATCTCGGTATCAAGCATCCTCTTCACTGTCTCAGCTGACTTCTGAAACAGGATGTGCTTGTCCTTGAAAGGTTCACACCCTTCCTGATCAACATCTCCAAGCAGGTCCTAGAGCAGCACTGACATCCTCGAGCTAAAATGAGGATTCTTTTCAAGCACTATCCGGTCACCATCCATCCTGACCTTCTTGGATTCAGCCACTAACTTCGGAATGAAGAACTCCTCCCAGTCAATTTTGGCGTTGTCAACTATGGCAGCCAAAACCCTGATCTTGGGCAGACTGATTTGCTCCATGCCTCCCATGAAGCCCATGATACTCTGGACAACCACTTCGAACAAAAGTTTGTAGGCAGGCTTCAAGAGCTTTTTGTTCATCGTGCTAAAAATCTCATGAGGGGTGATCAGGAACTCGTTTCATATAAGACTGTTCCTCCCCAGCCTTGTATGATACTGGATCGCTCAACTGCTCGTCGTCAGTGGAATGGGGCAGTTTGTATGTCTTCCTGATCAAATCCCTGAGATTGATCCTCTCAGTGTAGTGCTGGACAATCTTTTTGCCATTCTTCTCCACGGAGCGCCTAAGTGGAATCACTGATTCCCACTCATCGTCCTCGTTCATCTTCAGGTTCGTATAGAAGGCAATAATCTGATGAGGGCAAACACGAACTGGCTTCTTAGAGATAAAATTTATGAGCCCAGCATTGTTTAAGGCTCCATAAACCTGTCCAAGCTCTTTAATGGTGGCACGATGTGTGAAATCGACCAGCCATTCATAGGAAACTCTCGATTCCACCTCAGAAATGGCCTTGTGGAATCTCTTCGTGTCTTCAATGGATTGAGCAGCAGATGAAGCCATGGATGTAAGAAAGAGAGAGAAAAGGTTGCAAGAGATATGGGTTAAGAAAATATGAGTGCGTAAATTATGAAATGTGCACAATACTTTCTTTTATACCCAAAGATTCAGTAATGAAAGGTTTTGATGGAAAGCCTTTTGGAATTCAACGAATTAGATGAAGGGGTGTATCTGGAATAAAACTTTGCCAAATTTAGTTTTTAAGGGTAATAATTTAAACCTTTTTAGAAAATTGTTCCCGCCCACTTTCACATTAAATGCTTGTCAGAGCATATTTGAAATTAATACCAATTATTGCATTTAATAAAAACCGAATAATAAATGAATGGCTGGGATGCATTTTAAAATCCTGTGATTGATGTGGTGTCAGACATGATCAGAGATGATGCAACAAGTCATGATTAAAGCAAAGGTTCAATAATACATACCAGTCAGTCAGATATAAAAACCTGACTGATACCTCTGAGACCGATCAGGGTGACAAGCCCTGAGATCTGTGTCCTGAACCTAAACTATCATGGTCATGAAAATCCTCAAACTGATGTCTGTTCCCACTGGAAGCCATCCATCTATCAGCAACCTGATCCTGAGTTAGTCATCCCTCCTGACCACCTTGTTCAATCCTGAACTGAAATTCAAACTGAATCTTTTAAGCCTGGGTCAAGTAGTCCTAACTCTACTGACAACTCAACAAACCTGATTTCAAGTAAAGCCTTAGTCAGGATGTCAGCTCTTTGCTTATCAGTAGGGATCCTATCCATCCTGATGTCCTTCTTCTCCACATGATCTCTGATAAAGTGATGCCTGATATCTACATACTTACACCTTGTGTGTAAGACTGGGTTTTGGGATATGGCTATGGCACTATTGTTGTCACAATAAATTAGGACATCATTAGCCTCTATTTGGTAGTCTCTCAGTTGTTGCTTCAACCAAAGAATCTGGGAACAACAACTGCCTGCCGCCATATACTCAGCCTCAGTAGTAGATGTTGCAACACTTGTTTGTTTCTTTGAAAACCAAGAGATCAGCTTGCTCCCTAGAAACTGACATGTGCCTGTGGTTGATTTCCTATCAATCCGACAGCCTCCATAATCAGCATCAGAATTCCCTGTCAGTTCTAGGTTATCATCTGAGGGATACCAAAGTCCTAAATTGACAGTACCTCTAAGGTATTTCAGTATCTTTTTGGCACTCTCAAGATGACTCTTCTTCGGATCAGACTGATACCTTGCACAAACTCCGACTGCATAAGTGATGTCAGGACGACTAGCAGTCAGGTACAACAAAGATCAAATCAGTGCCCTATATTCAGTCTGATTCACTGAGGTCCCCTCCTTGTCAGGATCCAGCTTCTCATTTATGTTCATGGGAATACGTAAGACGTTGCTGGACTGAACTCCAAACTTCTGAATCAAGTCCCTGGCATACTTGGACTGATTTATGAAGATTTCGGAATCAGTTTGCCTGACCTGAAGACCTAGAAAGAAGTTCATCTCTCCCATCATTGACATCTCAAATTTTCTAGTCATCAGCTTGGAGAATTTCTCACAAAGCTTCAGGTTGGAAGATCCAAATATTATGTCATCCACATAAATCTGAACCAAGAGTATGTCTTCCCCTTCGGTAATCCTGAAGAGGGTCCTGGCCACTGATCCTTTTACGAATCTATGGTGTATCAGAAACTGGGAGAGTGTATCATACCAAGCTCTGGGAGCTTGTTTCAGGCCATAAAGAGCTTTCTTCAGGTGATAGACTTTATTACCAACTTCGAACCCTGGAGGTTGTTCCACATAAACCTCCTCGTTCAGTACACCATTCAGAAAGGCACTCTTCACATCCATCTGATACACCTTGAACTTCTTGAATGTTACATAAGCCAAGAATAATCTGATTGCTTCCAATCTTGCAACTGGGGAAAAGGTCTCATCATAGTCGATCCCCTCGGCCTGAGAGTAACCCTTGGCCACCAGCCTGGCCTTGTTCCTGACAACAACATTCTTCTCATCCCTCTTGTTCTTTAAGACTCACTTGGTGCCAATAACATGTTGACGCCTAGGTCTTTCAACTAACTCCCAAACCTGATTCCGCTTAAAATGATTGAGTTCGTCCTGCATGGCTAGGATCTAGTTGGGGTCAGCAAGAGCTTCTTCAATGTTCTTAGGCTCCTGATCACTCAGGAAGCAACAGAACAAAGCGCTCTCACCAAAGGACAACCTCGTCCTAACCCCCTCATTAACATCACCTATGATATCAGCCAATGAGTGATCATCTAGCCACCGCCTCCTGCTGACGACTGTACTGGGAGCTACTGACGTTCGTTTTCCTGATACATTCATCACACGGACAGAGCCAATAACAAGGGTTCTGAATTCTCTGGTGAAACCCTTAGAGTTATCACCAAAGGTTACCTGCGGGCCATCCTGAGCTACATAATCCTGAAAGAGATTACGAGAGCCGGTCATGTGCCTGGAACACCCTGAGTCCAAGTAACAATTCAGCTTCTGATCCTCTCTCCTATTTTTGCAGCCCGCAGTGACCTGAAAAGAATTAGGCCTCAGGTACCCATCTCGTATTGGGTCCTACAGTGTCAGTCATACCCTTCGGGATCCAGATTTGTTTAACAACTCTGATAGCATCAGAGGTGTAAACCTGTCTCCCTGAAACATCAACATACACCGTTCTCTTCTTCCTTTGTGCCTGGGAAGTTGATGGTGTATGGGTGTCAGCCTGAGTCTCAGGAGCTCTGGATTGATTCCTGAGGGCGGGTCTCCTGTTCCTCCTTGGCCTAGGTGCATTGGGCTGACGTTTATCCTGGGAAGGAGCAGCTCGAGCCTGACCTCTAGGCACTTGAGGTCTGGCCTGAGTGTTTCCGGAGTCAGGTCTCCGTTGCCTTTCAAGGGCCATTTGGTTTGTCCTTCTCCCCTGAGGATTGGAACGCACCTGATGTGCCCTGTGCCCTATGCCCTGTCTCGGGTGTCCAGACCTCAGTATTCCTCGGTCTTGCCTGAGGCCTTCCCTGACCAGAGTTTCTTCTACCCTGAGCATTCTGAGGCTGAGCCTGAGACGTGCAGAATTCTTTCCAGCCTGAGAATTCCTTGGCTTAGCCGTGGAGTTCCCTTGATCCTTCTTCCTCTACTCAGGATGAGGAGCCTGGGCCTTTTCCTTAGGTTTGGGCCTAGATTCCTCAGTCCTTTGTCTGACAGGTTCAGGCACTTTCTCCTTCCCTTTGCCTTTATCCTGACGAGCAACACTTGGGCTTTTGTAGTCAGTTAGGGCAGGGACAAACTTCTTCTGAAAGTTGCTCCCTAAAGCACCTCTCTTCTTCTTGCTCTTTGGGTCTTTTGAGGCATCATAGCCTAACCCAACTTTAGCACCATCGGTCAGCTGAGAGAAACTTGTTAACTCATCAACCACTTGGGTAGATGTGTTAAACTTCTTCAGCTTATCCTCAAGGTGCCCATTCTTTTCTTTCAGGGCCTCAATCTCAGTGGTGTATTGAAGCACCAGGTTCTCATGAGCATTCTCTTTTGAGATCAGCTCAAGATCCCAAGCAGTTTGCTCAGCCAAAAGACGAGCTTGCCACTCAGTTTCGAACATCTCTCTTAGAGCAATTCGCTCAATCATCAGTTGTTCCTAAGCGAGGAACATATCAGTATCACGAGTCTCAATCAGAGAGTTGATTACACCTTTCAGCCTTTCAACCTCCAGTGGAGTTCCATCATGCTTATTCCGAGCATGAAGCAACTCTTCCTGAAGATTTACTAATCTGAGGGCTTCCTTAGTATCTCTCAATCTGAGAGACTCAGTTAACCGATCATTCTCCCCACTCAGTTGTGCATTCACATCCACTATGTGAATATGAGTCTCCTGTAGCCTCGAGAAATTGGCCATCAATTGCTTTAGGGCGAGCTGAAGGTCGAGATCCCTTGCTGAGTCTGAGCTAAGCTCAGGTGCGTGATCAGGAGAAGAGGCAGAAGAACATACCTCATCATCTGCCATCAGGCAGAGGTCATCATACTCCTCATCGGAGAAGAGTTCAGGGGACCGGCGTCCTGGGCCATCAGAATCTGAGGAATCCTCATCAAGCATAGCTCTCCGGTCTGATGCCCTGAGCTCTCTCTTGGCTCTCCGATCTTCTCGCTCACGAGCACTGAGCTCCGGACAATCATACTGATAATGTCCGGTCTTCTTGCAGTGGTAGCACTGATCTACATCAGAAGCAAACTTCTTGTCAGTGTACCTCTTATCTGACGACTCCCTCCAGCTCCCTGATGATCGTTCAGGTTTGGAGCTGGATCTTCTGGGCTTAGCATCGTCTCTTCTCTTCTCATCTCTGCGCCTCTCAGGCTCATTACGATCTCTCCTGGGATCAGAACCCCTCCTCTCTTCCCTCCGGGGGCTCGATCTCCTAGGGCTGGAATACCTGCAATCACAACTGTCAGTATAAAACTTCTTATACCTGCCGAAACGAGAGTTCAGTTTCTCAAAATGTCGTGCCTTCAGGCTGTACTCCAGGGCTAGCTCGTCCTTGCTCATATCTCTCAGTGATTTCGAGCCAGATCCAGCCTCAGGCTCAGGAGTAGCTTTAAGAGCCACGCTCTTCTCCTTTTCAGGTGTCTTCTCCTCGCTAACTTCCTCACTGACAACACCCTTCTTCTTCCTCTTATTGAGGTCGAATTCCAGAGCCTTTAACTTTGAGAATAGGTGAGAGTGAGTAATGTTGGTGAGATCCTGAGTGTTCTTCAACAAGATCACTCATGTGTCCCATCTTTCAGGGAGACAGTTCAGGATTTTAGATGACACCTCCCTCTTGGGAAACTCCTTCCCAAGGGTTGCTACCTCGTTCGTCATCTTAATGAATCGAGCTTCCATTTGATCGATGGACTCTCCCTCTAACATTCGGAAGGCCTCAAACTTCCTGATTGCAAGATCTCTCTTGTTCTCTTTGATCTTCTCTGATCCCTCACTCATCTCCCTCAAAGCATCCCAGATCTCCTTTGTCGTCCTCAGGTGCATGAGCCTAACCAAATTCTCGTAAGAAACGGTGTGGAGTATAATGTTCTTAGCAATATTATCCAGTCCGATTTGCTTAATCTGATCAGGATTAAGCGCGGACCTCTCCACTTCTTCATCTCCGGTGGCTGGACAGGGACATTAACAGCAACGGGCAGGTCGTTTAAAGATTCTTCATAAATTTTATCGGACCTTGCTCAACCACCAATGGCATCTGATCATGTATGGAGTAGAGATGTGCGAGTAGCCTGAATTTCCAATAGTCATAATTATCAATAGAGAATTCAGGAAGACTGCCTTCAAGGTGCTTAGAACCGGATGCCATGATATGCAAGTTTTCAGAAATAAATCTATTCAGTAGACAACCAAAAGTTTCACCTCTAAAACTGTTGGTAACCAAAGTCGGTGGTCTTTTGAACCACTGCTCCGATACTACTTGTTGGTCCCAAAACTAGTATAAATCAGTGTATGGGGGAGGGAATACACTGATGTCAGATTTTCCCGAAAGTCTCGGGAAAATGCTCTTTCAAAACCTAGTCAGGAAGATCCTGATGTGTTCAATAAACTGA
This sequence comes from Prunella vulgaris, assembly GCA_026898435.1. Lineage (NCBI taxonomy): Eukaryota > Viridiplantae > Streptophyta > Magnoliopsida > Lamiales > Lamiaceae > Prunella > Prunella vulgaris. Next base: position 1,729 of record JAPKLY010000865.1, on the reverse strand, counting down.
CGGTCCTCAGGGATAGCAGGGACGGGTCAGTGTTGAACCAGATAGGCTAGGTCAGAGTTGTGCTCTCAGAAGCTCAGTAGAGGAAACCCACCTACTGACAGCTCGGAAGCAAGTTAGTTGGATAGCTATCTCAGTAAGCTCAGTTTAGTGCGAAATGTGAGCCCTTAAGTTTACTCGTTTTAGTTCTGAAAACTTATCAGTTTTGCTTAGTGAAAACGTGGTTAAGGCTAGTGCACAGTTTACTGATCAGGATGACAAGTCAGTCCTGATGGTTTTATAAAACAATGCAAGGATGCCCAGTTTAATATGTATGACAATTATGATCCTGAACAAATAGTAAATCAGCACGCAAGGGTCTTTTTAATGTGGTTCGGTGATAACCAACTCCTACATCCACGACCTGATTGAACAGGAAGCTATCCTCAAAACCCTGAGGATAGGTACTGGGTTTTACGTGCCAAGGGACACGAGTAGCAAACTTCCTCTCTAAGGAACTGACCCCTGGGTGGTTTTACAAGTCCCAGTCCTTACAAACAAACCAACCAACACACAAACTGAGGGGTTTGGTTTTACACGTTTTCCAACTATTTTGTATTGATCCCTCTAACAAATCAAGGCTAAGGATGGGATCAATACTCCAAGCAATGAATACAGAGGGGATTCCTACTACAACACTAGGGAAATTTAAGTTTCAGAGTGTTGTTTCAAATGAACTTTGAGCGCTTGGAATCTTGAGAGTTTCTCTTGGAAATTTCCCGTTAGCCTTGAATGGGTGCAAGGCTCTCTGTATTTATTGGGAGGTTTGAAATAGATCAGTTGGAATTGATCCGTTTCAAACCTTCCTATTTAGGGTAGGTGCAGTCTTTGGTTGTCCTTGTCTGACATGGACCATACCTAGTATGGCAAAGTTTCGGATCCACCGCCTGCACCTCTGAGAAGCATTAAATGTGTTTCAGTCTCCGTACATACGTGTCGCCTTTTTACTGGTCGTTTGTCCAACGGCTAGTTTGTCGGTATTGACTTTACTGAACCTCGTACATTTATAACTCTGAGTTTCTCATTCTTTACTCAGCATAAATGTTTGTCTTATGTTGGAGACTCTGACATTCCTTTTGCTTTATTAGACTTCCATTTTGCACGTGTAACCTTTGGGTCTCAGGCTTTACAAGTATCAGATTAACTGATACTAGGCCCAAGTCAGGAGTTATGAATATTAGAACGACATTCAGCCTGATCAAGGTTACTTGTGCCCTCACTGATAGAGACTTCCCCGAGCATACTTAGTTTACTCAGTTCCATCAGGATCAGTGGTCTTCTTCAGGATGGCTCTACGCAGCTTCAGGACTCTTCCTAGGTTTTTCAGGTTTCAGCTTGATCAGCTTCAGTGTGATCAAGCCTTCAGGGTTGGACTGGCTTCTGACTTCTGACTTCTGACTTCTGAGACGTCTCTCCATCAGTCTTCAACATGTTCCCTCTGAACTGAATACCTGTGAATAGAAGAATCTATTCTAACATATCTATCCTGAACTATCATCCTGACCAACTATACTTAGACAAATTCATCAAGGGGTTTTGGGATCTAATCAAAACACTCCTGATTGTCCCAACAGTTTCTTATAGTAACTCACATGATTTTTCTGTTATATTATGTTAAAAACTATTTATTCTATAAAAATAAATGAATATATACAAAATAACAACTTTTTATATGATTGTAACACACATTTGC
>JAPKLY010000864.1:96946-116726 GCA_026898435.1 Prunella vulgaris | reverse complement strand
GAGGATTGTCTAACACTTTTAAGGGTGGTGGAACAGGATACAGCCAGACACACAGTAGCCCTTGCTGAACTCTCCAGGAGAGTTAGCAAGGAGGGGGAAGAAAGTACAGTCAGAGCATTAGGAGGCCTAAAAGTGGGAGAGAAAGTTGATCCTGAAAGAGTTGTGTCAAAAGTGAGACAAGAAATTGATACACTTGTGAAGGCCAGTGACCAAGCAACTGCTGGTGAAAAGAGGAAGGGCAAGGCTGATATTGGAAAGGAGACCAAACTCTCTAAGGCAAGAGATCAAATATTGAGGGAAAAGAGGCAGAGAAATGAGCAGAGGAGGGGAAGTAGCTCTGAGAGTCAGGGCACTAAAAGAAGAAGGCTGATGGTTCAGGGAGAAGAGGAAGTCAGGGAACTTCCAGTAGAAAATCCCAAGCCCATTGCATCTCTAGTACCAAGTCCACCCAGGAAAGTCCAGTCCACTGAGGACTTGTTCAGGCCACCATCTACACTCAGTCCACTGGCTCAGGCAGTCAAGGAAGGGAAGACTCTTGATCAATTCAACTTGGAAAAGATGGGGGAGAAGCAGAGATTGATTGAGAGTGGCCAAGTGATGAAGCCCCCACCACCAAGGAAGGCAAGAAACTCATATTGGAGAATGAAGGCCAAGAGGAGCCAGGCTCAGGTCAGTGAGCCAGTTGCCAAGTATCCACACATAGATCCTTGGGTTCCTAAAGAGTGCAATGACTCTTGGGAGGAAGCCAAGAGGGAGTTTGTATACTCCTTCTATGTGACAGATGAGTATGAAGGGGTGGAAGCTGATGAAGTCTTTCATCAGAAAATGGTGGAAAACTGGACTGATCTATATCCCAGAATCCTGAATGCATGGGAACAGCACAGTGGAGGTGAGCAGTTTAAAGCCCCTGGTCCCATTCCCTTCATGCCTCCAATAGATGTCAGTGGAGAGGTGAAGATGCAAGAAATTCTGGGTGAATGGCTTGTCATCTGTGAGCAGCTTGGCTTGAGAGAGCACAGTAAGGAGATAATGGAAAGAAAGATGGAGTTGAAGAAGAGAGTGTTTGCCCAGTATGGGCTAGAACCGACTTTTGGAAGCCTGTGAAGATGAGTGCACTAGTGGGAGGAGCAGCTGAAAGTTTTTGAATTGGTCAGGATAGTTTCTTTGGTTATAGTCTAAAGTTGTAAACTATAACCAATTGCTTATCAATGAAAAGTCTATCTTATTTAAGTCCAAAGATAATATCTCATTATCTATTAGGCCTGTGCACTTTATTATAAACTGATTAACTAACTTGCAGGTACATACTCAGTCAGGGGGAACCTCTGAAAGTTTTAAATTTTTGCCAAATAAAAGTCTTCTGAAAAATGTTAAGTCAGGATAAGTCTTTGATCTTATCAAAAATGGGGAAATTGTTGGGAAATGAATATTTTGATTAAATCCCAAAGACTCCCCTGATATCTTGTTGTATAAATAAAACTTAGAAAAATAGCCCAAAGTGTTAAGAGGCTATAACAAAAATCTTAGCATAAAAGTTTATTCTTTACAGGCTACTTATACTTGTAACTGATCTGATGTATCTGAAACTAGCCTGATGAAGAATTAGTAGATACACCCACTAACTGAAGGATGCACCTCAGAAGACTAAGCCCAAGCGGGCTGAAGGACTCCCCTGAAGACAAGTAACCTAATGTATTAAATGCTCTCAGCATTTAATAAAGAGGCAGCCAACACATAAATCAAGTGTTTAATGCAACAAAGAGAATGTTCCAAGTCACCTGATGAAAAGACAGAGGACTTCAATACAACCGTTAGACTGAGCTGAGGAACAATTAAGACAGGCCAATGAGAAGTTGCCACCTATGTACGGATCTGACATAAAGACTGTCCTGTCAGTACCAAGTTCAGAAGCAACCAACAACCTAGGATGGCACGGTTTTCAAAGGCGGCTGCATTAACTCTAAGCAGGCATTCAATGAGCTATCAACCATTAATGCTTGAGTATTGACCATCCAAAATCTAAAGAAGATCTATGGAACGTTGGTAAGCTATATTTTCACAGAATTGACCAGCCAAAATCTGAGGAAAATATTGAAGAACGTTGGTACACCAAAATAGCTTAAATTTGAAGCTATCTCTCCAACGGATAGTATTTCAAATTTAAGTCTATAAATACAAGGACTTAAGAAGAAACCAAGTACGGGTAACTAAAAAGCTCAACTGATAATCTGAAAAGCTCATACTCTCAAGCACTCGAAATCACTCTAGTTTCCCAAGTGCTTACACTGCTTAGAATTCATCCTTATATTAAGGCTTACACTGTAATATCTTAGAAGCCTCTTGAGATAACTCAATCTAGATAGTGCTCATCATTGTAAGGGTTATCTCAACCTTAGTTGGAAAAACTCAAGCCCTTAAGCCAAGTTAGGTTCAAGGTTAAGAGTGGTAAGAAAGTAAGCTGAGGAGTGTCTCAGTCTGAAATCTGAGAGGACTAGGACTCAGTGAAAAATCCTAGAGATCAAGAAGAGCTACTCTTGATTAGTGCACCTTGGCACTCTAAAACAAGGAATTCCTGTGGTTAAGGACTTCTCCTGTTAAATCAGGAAAAGTGGATGTAGGAGAGTTTAACTCCGAACCACTATAAATCCCTGTGTCTCTTGTGCTCTTGTGTGAGTTAATTACTTCAAGTATTTTTAAAATAATCCGCTACACAACTCAAACTTCAAAACCCCAGGCTACTTGTCATGTGACCTTCAAGTCCACTGATATTTATAAGTGGCCTGTGATCCTAAAAGAAGTCCACTGTAAAACTGAATTTTCGAAAAGCTGTACTGACAGGTGTATTCCCCTCCCCATACACCTGTCTTTGTCTATTTGGGACCAACATATTTCATCAGAAAATGGTGGAGAACTGACCTACTCTATATCCCAGGATCCTGAATTCATGGGAAGAGCACAGTGGAGGAGACCCTTTCAAAGACCCTGGTCCCATTCTCTTCATGCCCCCAATGGATGCCAGTGGAGAGGTTAGAATGCAAGACATCCTGAATGAATGACTGGTGGTTTGTGATCAGCTCGGCTTAAGGGGACATAGCAAGGAAGTAATGGAGAGGAAAATGGAACTGAAGAAGAGGGTGTTTGCTCAGTTTGGAGTGGAGCCAACATTTGGAAGCCTGTGAGGCAAGGAGGACTGTTGAAGGCAGCAGGAGAAGATGTTATCCTTTTAATTTCTTTTATCATTTGGGCAGGACAGTTAGTTTGGTTACAATAGGAATCTTGTAAACTATAATCAATTCTCAGTTAATGAAATATCTATCCTTTCGAGCCCAAGATAATATCTCATTATCTGCTAGGCCTATGCACTATAAACTGCTTAACTAACCTGCAGGTACTTGTTCAGGGGGAACTTCTAAAAATAGATTTTTGCTAAGTAAAAGTCCTCTGATATAAGCTAATCAGGATAAGTCTTTGTTCTTATCAAAAAGGGTGAAATTGTTGGGAAATGACTTGTAAAATGTTTTGATAAAATCCCAAAGACTCCCCTGATGTTCTATTGAATCACTAAAGACTTAGAAAAATAGCCCAAAGTGTTAAGAGGCTATGTTATAAACTTAGAATTTTGTTTATATAATAACAGGCTAGTTTTGCTATAACTAGTCTGATGAGCCCAGACTAGCCTGATGTATCTTAGACTAGCCTGATGAAGAATTAGAAAATACACCCACTATCTGAAGAATTCACCCCAGAAGACTAAGTCCAAGTGACCTGAAAGCACTCCCCTGAAGACAAGTGACCTGATGCAATAAATGCCTTCAGCATTTATGAAGGAAGCAGCCAATATATAAATGAAGTGATAAATGCAGCAAAGAGAATGTTCCAAGTCACCTGATGAAAAGACAGAGGACTTCAATGCAACCGTTAGGACTGAACTGAGGAACAATTAAGACAGACCAATGAGAAGCTGCCACCTATGTACGGACCTGACACAAAGACTGTCCTGACAGTACCAAGTTCAGAAGCAACCAACAACCTAGGATGGCACAGTTTTCAAAGGCGACTGCATTTAATGAGCTATCAACCATTAATGCTTAAGAGTTGACCACCCAAAATCTAAAGAAAATCTTTAAAACGTTGGACTGCTACATTTTCACAGATTTGACCATCCAAAATTTGAGGAAAATCTTGAAGAACTTTGGAACACCAAAATAGCTTAAATTTGAAACTGCCTTTCCAACGGATAGTCTTTCAAATTTAAGTCTATAAATACAAGAGTTGAAGAAGAAGCTAAGTACGGGAAACTAACAAGCTCAACTGATAATCTGAATAGTTCATACACTCAAGCACTCGAAATCACTCTAGTTTCCCAAGTGCTCACTTTGCTTAGAATTTAATCTTGTATTTAGGCTTACACTGTAATATCTTAGAAGCCTACTGAGATAACCCAATCCTGATACTGTTCATAATTGTAAAGGGTTATCTCAACCTTAGTTGGAAAACTCAAGCCCTTAAACCAAGATAGGTTCAAGGTTGTGAGTGGTGAGAAAGTAAGTTGAGGAGTGTCTCAGTCTGAAATCTGAGAGGACTAGGACTCAGTGACAATCCTAGAGATCAAGAGGAGCTATTCTTGATTAGTGCACCTTGGCACTCTAAAACAAGGAATTCCTGTGGTTAAGGAATTCTCCTATTAAATTGGAAAAGTGGATGTAGGAGAGTTTAACTCCGAATCACTATAAATCCCTGTGTCTCCTGTGCTTTTGTGTGAGTTAATTAATTCAAGTGTTTTAAAAATAATCCGCTGCACAACTCAAACATGATTAAATTCTCAGGCCACTTATCAGGTTACCCGTAAGTCCACTGTTACTTTGATAAGTGTTCTTAAAAGTCTGCTGAAAATTAATCTTTGAAAAATATATACTAACAGGTGTATTCCCCCCCGATACACCTGTATTTGTCTATCTGGGACCAACAGGCTTGCCAACTCCTTTCCTTCAGACTTGGGCTCCACAGTAGCCTGAGCAACAGTCTAGATCACTCATTCTATCTGGGCCATTGGTGTCTCATCAGGGGATGGCACCATTTCTTTCCGAGTCCACTGTGACTCAGGTTGCTTCTCACTGTCCTGCCCCTCAGTGCCCTGAGTCCCCTGATCCTCTCCAGCCTGACCCTCCTCAGCAGGGTTGGCTCCCTCATCATCTCCATCCTTTCCCTGATCATCGGTGGACTTTTCCTTGGGCCCTTTTATCAGCCTCGCATCATCCAACTTCTTGGCAACCAGCTTACCAAACTCTCATTCTGCCATCAGCACACTGACCTTCTTGACTTGAGCAAACTCAAGTATCTCCCTTTCCTCTTTTCTCCAGAAACCTTCTCCTTGTCCCTTAACAGCCTCCAAAAGCTCATAACGATATGCATCTTTCAACTTGACTAGTAGTCTGACCCTCTCAAACATCTCCTTGAGGGTTGGATGGGAGTTCAAGGCAGGGTATAACTGCTCCAATTCATAACTGGCCTCCTCCTTTAGAGAGTCCAAGTAGGTGTACTGGACCTCCTCCTCATCAGCTACATCAAGCTGTGGCAGAGTGCTACTAGCCTGTGGGACAGTAGGTTGTTCTTTGGTTTCACTTTCAAGCTGTTGAGAGCCTTCAGTGGGGTTTTCAGTTGATGGTTCGGTGGGTGTGATTTTGGCTACCTCAGTGGACTTTTGAGAGTCCTCTAAGGCTTCTTGTCCTCCTTCTCTTTCCTCAGACTCTTCTGAGCTTTCTTCATCAGACTCTGATGTCTCCTCTTCCTCCTCATCTGCTTCCTCTTCTTCCTGCCCTTCCTAAATCTCCTTGAGGGCAGTGGTGGCAAGTAAGTGAATAGGGGACTTCATCCCTTCTTCCTCTTCCTCAGCAAATTTCTCAGCAGATGAATGAGTGGTGGAAGTCTCAGAGCTGCTGCTAATGGCCCTACTTTCAACAAAGGCTTTCTTTACCAATCTCTTCTTCTTTTTCTCCAACTCCTCTTCTTTGTGGGATTTCATCTTCTCACTTGGCTTCAAAGCCCTTTTATTGATGTTCACAGGGGGACTGTCCTCTCCTGACTCTTCAGGGACAGTGGCCTGTTCCTTCCTTCCTTCACTCGATGGTGCCTCAACCTTCATCTTCTCCAAGAGCTTTTTAGAATTGAACAAGATCTTGGCCTTGTTCCAGGATCTTGTATCAGGGAAGTTATACTTCAGGTTTAGTGCCTCAATGATGAGAGACACCTTTGAAGCATAGCACAATTTGTGCTCTATCAACATCCTTCCCTTGACCACCTTCAGTTTGCTCCTCTCCTCCCTGAGACTTGAGATGAAGAACTGGTGCCAGTTGAACTTCACTTTGTCAGTGGTGTTGACAATGGCGGCCATCAACCTGAGCTTTATCTTGCTCACTTGCTCAATGCTTCCTTGGTTTGCTAGAATGCATTTCCCAATAATTTTTGCCGAAACCTCAAACTCAGGCTTGAGGAGTTTCTTGTTGAAAGTTATGACATATTGCTCCCTTTTCTATGATATTGTGCTCAGAAATCTCTCCTCCTCTCCAAGCATGTAGGTTCCTGGGTCCAAACCCTCGTTTAGCAACCCAAAGATGTCATGCAAATACTCCTGCCTCAATGTAAATTTGTGTCTCTTCATGACAGCCTCAATGACTTCTCTCCCCTTCTTATCCTACTTCTTCTCACTTTTCTCCATCATGATGGCAGATCTGATGGATGTAATGCTTTTCTCCATGTCAATAAAGAATTCAAAAACCTGCTTGTTATAACACTTTTCTGGGCTTTTGGATAAAAATCTGTAGAGCCCAGCATTTCTGACAATGTCAAGGGCTCTTCTAATATGATGTAGGTTGGGGTCAGAAAGAACTTTGGGGTGGTTGAAGCAAACTATTGGTTCATACCAAAAGTTCTTGTTGTTGGCCAGTTCCTTGTAGTCTATGAAGATTTGAGACATTGTTTTAGAAAAAAGGATTTTTTGGTGAGGGTTAAGGATGGTGAGGGTTGAGAGTATGAGTTTGATAAGGGTTGATAGTAATGAAATCGTGTGAAAAACTACTAAGTGTGGGAGGTATTTATATTGTAGATCAAGGGTGGGGATTAAATCAAGAGAGATTTGATCTATGGTTGAGGATGCAGCAATAATTTGGAAGATAAAGTGTTTTAACTTCCCAAGTAATTTGTAATTATTACCAAATATTGAAAGTGGGTTGGTTTAAGATCAATGGTTGAGATTGAAAAAGATGACGTTTAAAAGTAAGGATTTTCATGAGAGATAACTGCTCGAAATCATCTCCTGAGATTTTACTGCACACTTACTATTGCATTAAATGCACCGTGGGCACGGTTACCAATAAATTAATCGTCAGTCAGAATTTGTCTCAGGGGAGTAGACTCTTCTGATGCGCAGGGTACATCAGTGGACTTTATCAGTTCAGGGGAGTAGACTCTTCTGATGCGCATGATACATCAGTGGACTTTATCAGTTGAGTCTACTGTTGTTTCTTGACTATTCCCCCTTGATTAGTGGCCTGTAAATCCATTGTGATAGATTCATTCTGAGTTAGGTAGCCTGATCAGTTTCCTGACTCAGGGTCAAGTAGACCCAACTCTACTGATAACTAATGAAACCTTGCTTCTGCCAAGGGTTTTGTGTGTATGCCTGCCCTTTGCTTGTCAGTGTGAGTCTTAACAAGGCATACATCCTTCTTCTCCACATGATCTCTGATGAAGTGATGCCTAATATCCACATGCTTGCATCTAGTGTGGAGTACTGGGTTCTGTGATATTGCTATGGCACTGTTGTTATCACAGAAGATAGGTACTTTATTGGCCTGCATGTTGTAATCAGTCAGTTGTTGCCTTATCCATAGGATTTGAGCTCAGCAACTACCAGCAGCCATATACTCAGCTTCAGTGGTGCTTGTTGCTACTGAGTTCTGCTTCTTTGAGAACCAAGATATCAATTTATTTCCAAGAAATTGACATGTCCCAGTGGTTGATTTTCTGTCAATTTTGCATCCTCCCTAGTCAGCATCTGAGTAGCCTGTTAATTCAAAGTTATCATCAGAGGAGTACCAAAGTCCCATGTTGACAGTACCCTTGAGATATCTTAGAATCTTCTTTGTGGCTTCCAGGTGACTTTTCTTGGGACTAGCCTGATATCTTGCACAGATCAACCTGCATAAGTAATGTCAGGCCTGCTTGCAGTGAGGTATAGGAGGGATCCAATGATTCCTCTATAAGTAGGCTGATCCACAGCTTCTCCTTCTTCATCTGGTTCAATGACATAGGTCTTCATTCTGTGATCCAAATATTCATCTGGTTCAATGACATAGGTCTTCATCTGGTTCAATGACATAGGTATTCATCATATTTGGATCACAGAATGAAGACCTATGTACAAGGTTCTGACAATGACATCATTCTTATCCTTCTTGTTTTTGAAGACCCATTTGGTTCCAATGATGTTGGCATGTTTGGGTCTTTTGACAAGTTCCCATACTTGATTCCTTGTAAACTGATTGAGTTCTTCTTCCATGGCAATGATCCAGTTTGGATCCTTTAAGGCTTTTTCAATGGTCTTGGGTTCCTGTGCTGAAAGAAAACAACAAAAGAGAGCATTCTCTCCATGAAAACTTCTAGTCTTGACTCCAAGATTAGGATCTCCAAGAATCTGATTGATTGGGTGATCAATCAACCAGCTTCTTTTGGATTGTCCTCTCTCAGTGGGGTTATCTTCAGGAGATACCTCTCCAACAGGGATTGAGTCACTAGATTGAGCAATTCTAAGTAATTCAGGGGATAGGGCAGAGGGTAGGAGTCTTGAGTCATCATTCAGGGTTGTTTCTAAGTTATCAGCACAGTCTAGTCTGGCTTCCCCCTGAATATTATGCTCAGTGTCTGTCTCAGCTTTGCCAGCTTCTTCATTGACAGGAGTTACCTGAGGAGCTGGGATTGAGTCATTCAGGTCGTTTTCATCAGTGTTGATTTCCTCAGGCTGGTTTGTCCTCTGGGTGTAGTCCTCTGACTCCTTTAATCCTAGGTTGTCCCATGTTGGTATGAAGGCATCCACCATCTTATCAGTGGACTTGTCCAGGGTCAGTTTAGTCATTTTATCAGTGATTTCTTGGGTAGCCTGATCTTTCCTGGACTCAAGAGTAGATTCATAAAAAACAACAGGGGTTGTTTCTTCCACCACAAGGGTTCTAAGGTTATATACCCTAAAGGCTCTACTGACTTGATAATATTCAAGGAAAATTCCTTCATCAGCTTTGCTATCAATGGTTTTCAATTGCCTTTTCCCATTTTTATGAATGAAACACTTACAACCAAAGACATGAAAATAGGATACCTGAAGTTTCCTACCATTCCATAGCTCATAGGGGGTTTTGCCTTGTGTTTTGGTGAGCATGTATCTATTATGAGTGTAACAGGCAGTATGTATGGCTTCAGCCCAGAACCTTTTGGAGTTTTGTGTATCAGCGAGCATGGTTCTAGCAGCTTCCTTAAGTGTCCTGTTTCTTCTTTTAGCTATCCCATTTTGTTGAGGAGTTCTTGCAGCTGATGTCTCATGAGATATACCTAACTTTTTGCAGAAGTCAGTAATAATTGACTTTATAAACTCAGTACCTTTATCAGATCTTATCTTTATGATAGACAAATTCTTTTCATTTGAGATCTTCCTGAGTAACTCAGGTAGCCTGAGTTGGGTATCCTTTTTGCTGGACATGAATATCACCCAAGTAAATCTTGAGAAGTCATCCACCACCACCAGTGTGTACTTGCTTCCATTGATGCTGGCTGGTGTAACAGGTCCAAAGAGGTCCATGTGTAGAAGTTGGAGTACCCTGTCAGTGGAGGGAGTTGTTTTGCTTTTGAATGAGGCTTTTATTTGCTTCCCTTCTTGGAAAGCTTTGCAAATGTGATCTTTGTTAAACACCTCATTTGGTATTCCTTCCACTAGGCTCAGCCTGGATATCTTGTTTAATGTCTTGAAGTTCAGGTGGTTGAGTCTTCTGTGCCATAGCCAAGTCAGGTCACTTGAGCTCTTGGCAATGAGACAGGTCTCTTTTGGACATGACCTCCAATCTGCAAGATAAACATTTACTTTCCTGGACCCTGTTAGTAGTACTTATGTATTTGATGCATTTCTTACACAGCACAGGTTACTTGAAAACTCAAAATTATATCTCTTATCACAAAATTGGCTTATGGAAAGCAGGTTATATTTCAGTCCACTGACATATGATACATTTGTTACATGGACTGTCCCTATTATCAGGGTACCATAACCTTCTGTAATTCCTTTTGAGTTGTCACCAAAAGTGACCTGTGGGCCTTTCCTTTCTTTGTAGTTAGTCAGGAGACTGACTTTGGTTGCCTGTCATATGTCTTGAGCAACCTCTATCCAGATACCAATCATCTTGATACTCCAAAACCTGCATAAAAATCATTTCTTAGGTACCCATCTTGTGGTAGGTCCTATTTGGTTAGCTGTACCTTTAGGGATCCAAATCTGCTTAACAATCCTAGTTACTTTGGACTGGCTGATTTTTCTCCCATAAATATCTACATAGACAGTAGACTCCTTAACTGCCCTAGGAGTTGACTGCCTATAAGTGTTAGTCCTTTGTAGGACAGGTGGTTTATTATACCTCCTGTTCCAAAAGGGCTTTGGTGGAGCTGGCCTCAGGTGCTGTTGATAAGGAGGGATATAACTCATCTCATAGGGCATATGTGAGAGTGGTTCCCTGTAGTGAACCCTTCTGTCAACTCCCCTGATAGAGGATTAAGGCCAGTTTGTCCTCTGCCTAGATTGTCTCTTAGGAGAAGATCTAGGTTGAGTATAGGTGTACTGAACATTACTCCATTTATTTGTAGAAGGTTTTCTTCTTTGGAGTTGCCTTTTCATTGAGTTTATTCTGGGAGGTGTATAGGCTGTTCTAGCCTTTTCAGTGGACCTACTTGGTACTATCACCTCCTCAGTAGGTTCAGCAGGCCTTTTGCCCTTATCAAGGATCCTTCTGGGATTCTCAGAGGATCTTACAAACACTCTCTCACTACTGCTAGTGGATGCAGTATTGAGAGGACCTTCTGAGGATATACATGGGAAGAATCCTATCCCATGTCTGCTGTCTGAGCTATTTTGTAAACTTAGAATCTTTTCTATAGCAAGAGAAGGTTTGTTTAAGGATTCTAGCTTTCTCAGCAGATGATCCTCAGATTCTTTCAGCAAATTTACATTGCTGATAAGGGTTTTGATTTGGATAACTAGCTCATTGTTTTCACCAGCTAGCCTGATTTGATCATTGGTCAGTCCCCTAATCAGCTCATCCTTTGCACTGACCTGACTCTTGAGTGTTTCCACTACATTTGTCAGGGTAATTTTTTGGGATGCTGAGGCAAGGTCTGCCTCAATCTCAGACTCAGGTAGCTTGGTATTTTCATTTGCTAGCATCCTGTTTTCTTCCTCAAGGATGAGGTATGCCTCTTGCAGCTTGGAGAAGTCAACCATCAATTGTTCTAAAGAGAACTGATGGTTGAGGTCCCCTGCTGACTCTGAGCTGGGCTCAGGTGAGTGTACTATTAATTGACAAAGTTGAGATTGTACCTCAGGTTCATCATTGGCCATGAGGCATAGATCATCATCACTGCTATCAGTGAATATCTCCTCAGATGAGCTTGTAGCCTCTTCATCTTCTGCCACCATTGCTCTCCTTTCCAGTCTCCTGTCCCTCTTGGCCTACCTTTCCTTCCTTTCCTTAGAACTCAGCTGAGGACAGTCATACTGGAAGTGGCCTGTCTTGTTGCACTGGAAGCATCTTTTGTCATCATATTCAGCTTCTTCCTTGTCATTCCTTCTGGATTCTGATTTTGAGGTGGATTCCTCACTTTTGTTACTTCTCTTGTAATCCTTCTCAGGTTCCTTTTCATTCCTGGGAGTGAACCTGGACTTCTTTTCCTTGCTATCCTGATAGTATCTCTTGTACTTGCCAAACCTTGAGTTCAGCTTTTCAAACCTTCTTGCTAGAAGGCTCATTTCTTCTTTCAGCTCAGTTTTGCGCTGGGATTTGCAGGGCTTGTTGGCTTTCTTGATCTTGGCTGGTTCAGCTTCAAAACTGTTTGCCTTGAAGGCTACTCCTTTCTCAGATGAGGAAGACTCTTCTGTAGCTCTTTTTCTGTTGAGATCAAACTCATAGGCTTTGAGTTCTGAGAACACTTGCTGCATAGACATGTTGGATTGATCCTTTGTGTTCTGCATCAACACAGAGTAGACATCCCACCTGGGTGAGAGTCCCCTGAGGATTTTGAGAGCAACCTCCCTCTTGGTGTAAACCTTTCCAAGGGAGTTTATCTCATTCATGATGTCAGTGAACCTGCCATCAAGCCGATCAATGGTCTCATTTGATTCCATTGAAAATTGTTCATACTTTTGAACAGCCACTGACAATTTGTTTTCTTTAATCTTGTCAGTGCCCTCACACAGGAAAGCCAAAGTGTCCCATATCTCTTTTGCAGTTTTACAATGAACAACTCTTCCCATGACAGAGTATGGGATGGTTGTGTACAGTATATTCATTGCTACAAAATTGAGATTATGTCTCTTCCTCTAATCAGCAGTGAAGTCATCTTCATCCTTAGGCCACTCTTCTCTAGGATCATTTATTTGAGCTTGTGTGATCCTAGGATTAGCAGTCATAAAGACAAAGGGACCTCTTGTGATTACCCTGAGCATTTCATCATGCACACATGCTAGGTGAGCCCTCATTCTTATCTTCCAGAATTCATAACCTTCTACTGAAAACTGGGGTAGCTTGTGATGTGCAAGATGATTGAGAGGATTGGTTCCCATGTTGGAGTCTGAACTTCCAACTATATTGGCATGGGCTACTCCTATGGCAGTGTTCCCTGTGTTGATTGATCCTTCTGCTTGAGTAGACATATTTAACTAGAAACTTCAAGAGAGGTTAGTCTGATCAGTTCAAATGACCACTAATGATATATCAAGGCAGTGGTTCTATGAACCCTTGCTCGGATACCAATTGTTGGTCCCAAATAGACAAAGACAGGTGTTTGGGGGGGGGGGATACACCTGTAAGTACAGATTTTTAAGAAATCAATTTTACAGAAGACTTTTAAAAGCACAGACCACTTATAAAATATCAGTGGACTTAAAGGTCGCCTGATAAGTAGCCTGAGGGTTTGATCAAGTTTGAGTTGTGCAGCGGATTATTTTTAAACATTTGAAGTAGTTAACTCACACCAAAGCACAGGAGACACAAGGATTTATAGTGGTTCGGAGTTAAACTTCTCCTACATCCACTTTTCCTGATTTAACAAGAGAATTCCTTAACCACAGGTATTCCTTGTTTTAGAGTGCCAAGGTGCACTGATCAAGAATATCTCCTCTTGATCTCTAGGATTATCACTGAGTCCTAGTCCTTTCAAATTACAGACTGAGACACTCCTCGGCTTACTTTCTCTCACTCACAGGCTTCAACCTATCTCAGTTTAAGGGATTGAGTTCTCCAACTAAGGTTGAGATAACCCTTTACAATGATGAACAGTGTCTAGATTGGGTTATCTCAGTAGGCTTCTAAGATATTACAGTGTAAGCCTAAATACAAGATTGAATTCTAAGCAATATGAGCACTTGGGAAACTAAAGTGATTTCGAGTGCTTGAGTGTATGAACTTTGGAGACCTTTCAGATCATCAGTTGAGCTTGTTAGTTTCCCGTGCTCGACTTCTTCTTCAACTCTTGTATTTATAGACTTAAATTTGAAAGACTATCCGTTGGAGAGATAGTTTCAAATTTAAGCTATTTTGGTGTTCTAATGTTCTTCAAGATTTTCCTCAGATTATGGATGGTCAAATCTGTGAAAATGTAGCAGTTCAACGTTTTAAAGATCTTCTTCAGATTTTGGATGGTCAACTCTCAAGCATTAATGGTTGATAGCTCATTAAATGCCTACTTAGAGTTAATGCAGATGCCTTTGAAAACTGTGCCATCCTAGGTTGTTGGTTGCTTCTGAACTTGGTACTGACAGGTCAGTCTTTTGTGTCAGGTCCGTACATAGGTGGCAGCTTCTCATTGGTCTGCCGTAATTGTTCCTCAGTCCAGTCTAACGGTTGCATTGAAGTCCTCTGTCTTTTCATCAGGTGACTTGGAACATTCTCTTTGCTGCATTTAACACTTCATTTATGTGTTGGCTACTTCCTTCATAAATGCTGAAAGCATTTAATACATCAGGTTACTTGTCATCCGGGGAGTCCCTTCAGGTTACTTGAACTTGGTCTTCTGAGGTGCATTCCTAATCCTTCATCAGACTAGTCTAAGACACAACAGGCTAGTTTAGAACACATCAGACCAGTTTTCAACATAAGTAGCTTGTTTGTGCATAAACTTATATTCTATGTTTTTATCATAGCCTCTTAACACTTTGAGCTATATTTTCTAAGTCTTTAGTGATACATTAATACATCAGGGGTCTTTGGGATTCTATCAAAACATTTTTCAAGTCATTTCCCAACAAGGCATGATGAGACAAATCAGAAATTTGATGACCTCTACAAGTCACAACAAGGACAAATCAAGAGTTTAGAGTATTAAATGAGGCAAATTGCCACATCCTTGAGTCCACACGTAAATTGAGGTAAATTTTCTTCCACTATCGAGATAAATCCTCATGAGCATTGTAATTCTATTACTTGTGTTGATGTTCCAAATGAGGTAGTGAGGACTTGTGCCTTGGAAACTTTTTATGATGGTAAAGGATGCAAGGTGTGGTGATAAATGTGATTGTCTTGTTGTTGGTGATAAGAGAAGCTTGGGGGTGGATGTGAAAGTTGAGAGGAAAATGGAAAAAAAGAAAGTGGTAGTCACACTAGGGGGTGAGGTTAGAAAGGTTGAAGAAGGGATAATGGAGATGAAAGAACAGGTGGAAGTTTCTAAAAGTGTGAGGGGAAGAAGTTTCTTAACTTGTTCAAGAAATTGTATGCTAATTTTCCCTTTAAGGAGGCCATTGAACAAATGCCTACCTACACAAAGTTTTTGAAAGATCTTATGGTGATGATGACGAAGAGAGAAGAGCCGGAAACCGTGAAGCTCACACAAGATTGTAGCGAGCTCATTCATCGTCACCTTCCTAAAAAGCACAAGGATCCGGGTAGTTTTACTTTGGATTGCCAAATTGAAGGGAGTGATAAGTTCAAGGATTCGTGTGACCTTGGTGCTAGTGTTAATATGATGCCATTGTTAGTAGTAAGGAGGTTGGGATTGAAGGATATGAAGTCCACGTCTATCAAAGTTCAATTTGTTGATAAATAAAAAATTCAAGCAAAAGGAGTTTTGGTGGACGTGGTGGTTAAAATTGGTAAGTTCCTATATCCCGTGGATTTTGTGATTCTAGATGTGGATGAAGATGATGATACACCTCTTATACTTGGGAGGCCTTTCCTAGCAACGTCAGATGCTTTGATAAATATTCAAAAAGGAGAGGTTACCTTGAGGATGAATCATGACAGAGCTACTTTCTCTATTCATGATTCCTCAACGAGTACCCCAAAGAAAGAGGTGAGAAATGAGATCAAAGTTGTACGGGATGAGTTGGAAAAAAAGGACAAGGTGAAGATGAGTGCTCTTAATCTAAAGAGTGAAGTTCTTGAAGTTGTCCCTTTTGAAAAGAGGAAAAAAGTGAATTTAGAATGCAAAAAGATTGTGAAGAATGGGGGTAATTTTTGGAGAAGGAAGAAGAGTGAGGTAAGTCACTCTATTCTTGATGGATTTGTCACGTGAGCTTAATTGCGTCCGGCTAGGGGACGTTAAATCCAAGCGCTAGATGGGAGGCAACCCATCCTTTATATCCTTTTTGTTATCCTTTATTTTGTTGATTAGTTAGATTGTTGCTTATTTGTATGTTTTGTTGTGTTGATTTTAGGTGTGAAAGTAAGAATGTCAAGTCTAGCTCTATAGTCATGTGAAATAATTGCTCTTTGATTGTGTGTTAATTTGAGCAAGAATAGCTTTGAGGAGTTCATATTTGGTTAAGGTTTTGATTGATACTAGGTTTAGGAGTTGATTTTGAGTGTTCATTGGTTTATTGAGCTTGCAAATCTTGATTAATCACTCTTGCTAAACTTTATTAGGATTCTTGATCCGAAAGAGTTTGGGGGGTGTGATTCATGCTTAATTTTTTATTTGCATGATTAATTGGTTGATGCTTGATGATCATTGATGAGATATTGGGAGTTCTAAGTTGTGTTGTGTAGGAAAAATGCAAGAAAAGGTGTAAAATGGTGAAATTTTCGAAGTGGTGCAAAGGCCTTCCAGATCGCGCGCCCAGCCTTTTCTCCTCGCGCGCCCAGCTTTTGGGATTGAGTGCCCTCATCTCGCGCGTCCAACTTTTGAAGCTCGCGTGACAAGAACAAAAATTTGGGTTTGGTCCAATTTTGTCCAACTTTGACCACACATTCCAAGGTTGACCCACTTACCTCCTACACCATTAAATACTACTTTTCACACACAAACACACACTCCACACTCAAGATTCTTGACACTCTCTCTCAAAAACCAAGAGGAAGAAGAAGAGGAAATTTGCTTATATCTCAATCAATTCAAGTTCTTTGTTTAGTTCCTTCCATAGGTATGTTCTTCTTACTCTCCTCATTCTATTTCTTGTACTTTGATAGAAATTCTATGGTTTAATTTGCTAGAATTAGAAATTCCATGTTTAGGGTTCATATGCATGATTTGGGGATTTTTTATTCTAAGCTTGTTCTTGTGCAATTAGTGATGAAATTAAGCTACATTGTTGATGGGTAATCCATTGGGAACCCAATTGCATGTCAATTTTGAGTATTTGTGACTTAATTGAAGTTTGAATTTTTTGGGGTAGGCATAGTGACAAATTTTGGAATATTTCATGCAAAGATTGTATTTTTACCATGAAGTCTTGCTTAATGCTAGTAGTTATGAGCTATATTGGTAATAAGTTGGATTAATTTGATTAATTCACTTATGAATCTTGCTTATTTGAGGATTAATTGTGAATAACATTGGCATGAATAGTGAATTGCATGATTATTTTCTTGATTCTTAGACTAAGACTGCATTGTTCCTTCTTAACTTGTGAATGTGCACTAGATTGATGATATATTTGAGTTCATTACTACTCTCTTGTTCATACTTGCATTTTTTGTAGGCCATGTCTAGAAAAGGGAAAGCTTCTAGCTCAAGGGCGAGTAAGGGTTGGAACGATGCTACATTAGAGGAAGAGTATTTGGAAAAATGTGGAGACAAACCCTCAAACCATGGGCTATTTTTCGAGGACAAAGTGAAATATTTCAAAGCCTTCGAGAAAGTGAGCAACCTTGAATTTCATACTGGGGAGATACTTCCACAAGGAGTCGATGGCATTGTGCAATTTCGGGGAAGATGTGGAAGAATTGTTCGCTAATATCGGTTGGAGAGGTTTGCTTGTTGTAACGCCCAGCATAATTGGATTCAAGTTATATTTTATAAGTCGTCATTTGAGGTTTTAAAGTTGCGCGTAGGATTAAATATTGTGCTTTAGTTCTTTAAGTTTTTCACGAGCCTTAAGTATTAATTTTCTGATGATTAAGTTAGTAAAGTTGATTGGAGTATTTGGGAATTAAGATTAAGTTCTTGATAATGTATTTTTGGGCTTTAGTATGTGAATTAAAAGTTAGAGAGCCAAATTAAGATATGATCCAATTAAGTATTTAATTTAAGGATTAAGAGGATTTAGCTTGATTGGTTATTAAGTGTTATAATTCAAATTGGATTGAGAAAATTAGGATTTATTAAGTACCAATTTACTAAGGGTATTAGTGAGGTTGTTATTTTAGAGATAAGAATGGACTTATATGGGATCTTGACTAGGATATGTGATTAAAGATTAAGACCAAGAAATTAGGAATGACCTTTTGGGATCTCGATTAGATTATATGAAAGGTTATAGATCAAGAAAATATTCAAGGTTTAGATTTTCTTGAAATCAATATCAAGAGATTATTATAGGAATCTTTTTTATTAATCAAATATTTGGATTTTAAGCCAAGGAATAATGTTAGTACTTTAAGGTATTACTCTCAAGGGATAAAGGTGTATGTTGCAAAGTTAGACTATATGTGTCGGATATGTAGGAGTTAAGTTGAGATTTTACTGCTAGGTGTTAAATGTTACTTGCAAAAGTAAGGAGTATTATTATTTAGGGACAAGAGAGATATTGTAAGGATATTTTTATTTGGAGAGACGAAGAGATGATATTTGATATTTATTTATTGGATATTTTGAGATTAAATCTCTTAAATCACTTGAGGAATATTTAGCGTATCTTTGGGAATAATTGTGAAGTTTTAAGTTGAGTTTTAATTTATTTGAGGATTAATTCGATTACTAAGTTAAGGTATTAATATTGGGATTATTAGGAATTGATATTTATTATTAGTGAGGTTAGAATTGTTAAGATTTGATATTCTTAAATGATTATTGGATTAGTTTCAGCCGCAAGTTTCTGAATTCTTCCAAAGGATTATTCACGGATAATTGGTGATTAATTGAGGATTTAGATTTGAGTTTGGAGTTAATTGTGGGATTAATTTATTAAGTACAAGATTTATTTATTGAGATAAGTAATATTGGCAAGAATAAGGATTAGCACTTTTATTAAGGAGAAGTAGCATTAGATTTCTCTAGAAGATTTTTACTTAGAGGATAATTAAGCTGATGCGGCAAGTTAAGGGTAGACTTAGTCCACTAGAAGAAGTAGTTGGTCATCTCGTGAAGAGTGCCGTTTGTGCCTACATATTTTCAGAGAGTTAGTCCTTTAAGTTCTTAAGCTTGAGTTTTATTCTATTTTCTTGCTTGGTATTTAGTTGATCCGATTAGTATTACTTTTGGACTTTTAAAATAGTACTAAGTTTCGAAGTATTAGGGTTAAGGAAGAGTAGTATTATTGTTTGAGTTTATAGTATTAGTCCACTAAGAATATTATTTCCTTTAGTATTAATTCATTAAGGGTATGTTAGTAATTGAGAAATTAATATTAGCAATTTGACTTTATGAGGTTTTGACCAAGAATGGGATTAAGAATAATACTTGGGAATGTATTGATGATTTTCGAAAATAAGGACTTTATTATTAATAGGAATTTTCGAAAAATACTAGGGTATTAAGACTTGGACTTTTAGTACCTTTATTTATGGAAAGAAGTCATATTTTCTTATGCAAGAAAAATACTTACTTGAAGGTTAAGTATCAAGAGAATAAGAGTTGGTAAGGATCTATTATTTTTGGAAATAAGTTGTCAAGATTGGTATAAGAGATTCATCAAGATATTAGGCCAATTTCCTTTCCTTTTTAGCCATAATTTCGTCCAAGCCCTTGTAGGAAACCCTACAAGACTTTTAGTCCTTATAAATAGATGATCTAGGATCACTTCTTAACCCTTAGACACCCCAAAATTCGGCCAGCCCTAAGTCACCCCAAAATTTGGCACTTTCATGAAGTTATAGGGCAGTTTTCGTGAGCTTTGTTGAGGAAGAAGAAGTAGGATTTCAATCAAGGATTTAGCAAGCCAACGTACAACACATCTCTAATTTTCAAGACAAGAAAAGGTGGGGGTTTAAACGGTGAAAAGTGGTAACTCTAGTTCGATTTTTAAATACTATGTTTGATGTGTTTATGTGCTAAAAGAATGGATACTCTTATGTAGTATCAACCAATGGGTGCTCTTAAG
>JAPKLY010000864.1:82730-96936 GCA_026898435.1 Prunella vulgaris | reverse complement strand
GTAGTGCCAAATTAATGGATATCCTTATGTGGTATCAAAGAATGGATGCTCTTATGTAGTGTCAAAAGAGATACGCTTAAGTCGTATCAAAGATTAAGAATGATTGGTATGTTTTCACGTTTACATGTCCATTATATTTAGACTTCGAACTAAACTATCCCCACGGAGTGATTATTTTATAATTGCTCACCCCTTCACCGAATTATATTTCAGATTTTCAAGAGTAAAGGCTACGAGATTGGCGATGCGGAGGAAGGTGGATGTGATGCGAGAAAAGAGAAGATAAAGGATAAAGTTTTAAAAAAAAAACCAAGTAGGACTTATTTTTATGTTGCAAGATTTCTTTATGTTTCGGTACTATGTCTTTTTCCACAAGTTGGAACGATTGCATGCTTATGATTTGATTAAGTGCATGGACAAGTAAGTAATCTAATTAGTTTTCTTGATTTCTAATATGATGTATATGGATTTTAGTTAATCGCAATATGAGTTTTCATTGAATATTATGCTTATTTGATTGGGTTGATGAGTCATGAAAGATGAATTAGGATGCATGTTAGATATATATTTTAATTAAATATTATGAAGTCATTAATATGAGTTTTAGTATTTTTGCATGTGTAGGATTTGATGTGTTTCTATTTTCCAGTAAGTTTTAAGGGATTTTACGGTTTCGTGATTTAAGGATTTCGTAAATTAAATTTAATATTCAGTTACAGTTTTTAATTAGCTTTCCAACGCATCTTGAATCATCTTATTTGGAGTTAGAACGAATTAGTTATGAATTTTTGAAAAATATGTGGCAGGTTGTGGGGATTTCCGAATCTCGCGAATTTTTGATAAAAATTAGTCACGGATAAAATTTATTAAAAATTATAGATAAATATTATATGAAGTCAGTAACCAATATGAATTTTTGTGGAATTTTTCCAGTAGCTTAAGTATTTTTAATTGATTTATTTTGTTGATGATGCACTGCTGAAAGTATGAAATCTTTGAATGTTTATGAAACTGTGATTTTAGATTATTAGAGATGGACGCATGAATAATTGTCTTATTGCTATATGATATTTTTTGAGTAATTAAAATATTATGTATGTTAGCCTAATTTCACAAATTTATTCATAGTAGAAGTCTAGGGTTCGTTATAGTCCTTTAACTTACTACGACATCATTTTTATGTGAGATAAGTGGAGCTTTATTGGTAATTCCTTTTAATATGTCTTATATGATTTATTTAAGTATTTAGAGGTTATAAATTGCATGACAAGATAAGAGTGTTAGAGAAATAGGATTTTGTATTAGTTAGTGGGCTGTTTTCGTACACACCCAGTTTTGATGAATACACCCCGACCTATTTTCAAAAGTAACACACCAGCTGCTGTTCCATGAAATATTTGTGAAGTGTTGCATGATTCAATTGATGTCTTTTATGTTGTATGTTTGTAGAATAAGTTAGTTACACATGTGAATTATGTTAATTATATTTGAGATGATATTTCATGATTTTTATGATTGTATTGAATGAGCTATGTATATTAAGTTAAGGGTTCAATTATTAAAAATGTTTTACTCTGATTTAGTTCTAAAAGGTTTTTAAAAGAAAAGAAATTTTATTCCAAGCGTGAGGGTTCACGTTCTAAAAAGATGTTTTCCAAATTACTAATTAAAAGTAAGATTTCTGTTGTTTATGAAAATTGGGGCGTGACAGCTTGACATTCAACACTTTCATTCCTATGATGAATTGAATATCGAGTTCCTAAGCACACTCCGAGTCATGGAAGATGACGGAGTACCCTTCAAGGAAAAATTTTGGATCAACAATAAAGATTATAGCTTGACCACCAACCAAATCAACCAATTCTTTGGTTGTGAGGAGAACATTGATAGGCAAAACTTCTACGCTTGGAGAGATTTTCTAGAGCTTAAGAGACGTGGAACATAATTAGCAAAAAGGGAAGTGAGTACATTGCTCAACATTCGAGAGCCTTTCTTATTGCCAATCCGATATTGGCTTATGTGCATAAGGTGCTAGCAAATTCTATTTTTGCTAGACTCGAGTGTAGTAGAGTAAGAAGTGAAGAGTTATACATCTTACACTCGATGTTGATCTCTAAAAAGGCCAATTTCGGGGCATATCTCCTCAAGAACCTTGCTCAACAAGTCTCTAAGGTCAATTGTTCTTATGGTGGATTGATAGCTTTGATTGCTCAAAGGGTTAGTCGGTCGCCGGAAAGAGAGGGTGCAACGGGTGAGGTTGTTAGAGTGGGCTACATGGTGAAGACAAAGATGTTTAAGAAGAAGATGAACATTATTTGTTTCGTTGGGAAAGATACCAAGGACCTATTCCCTCTACTTGAGTATGACTTGATGACGGTGAAGAAAATGGAGAATTTGAGGCTTGACTCTCCCGAGCACCTTAGAGTGAAGGAGCAATTTAACCTTATGGCGAAC
The DNA here is from genome assembly GCA_026898435.1 of Prunella vulgaris. Classification (NCBI taxonomy): domain Eukaryota; kingdom Viridiplantae; phylum Streptophyta; class Magnoliopsida; order Lamiales; family Lamiaceae; genus Prunella; species Prunella vulgaris. The sequence goes on along the minus strand of JAPKLY010000864.1, from coordinate 94,482 downwards.
AAGAGAGCGAGGGGTGAATCTAGTTCACAAGCACACGAGGAGGCACAAGAGGAACAAGAGCAAGCGGAGAATTACTTTGAGCAAGAAGGAGCCAATGTGTTTGGAGGTCTAAGCTCCAATGAGTGGGGTTACGAAGTCCAATCCTTGAGGATTGATGTCAACGAGCTCAAGAGTGACTACTCACATCTTCGTGATGATGTGAACAACATGAGAGATGACTTCCGTACTCTTAGGTCGGATGTGACATCTATTAGATAAGATGTGACATCCATTGGCACCAATATCGAGGAGATTCTTGAAGCTCAAAGGTCTATGATGACTTGGCATATAGGGGAGCGACATTTCACTCATCCGAGTTATCCTCCTCCGTGAAGTATACTAACTTCATAAGGATGGGTAATGCTTTCTACTCCCTTATCTTGCTTCCTTATCCTTCTTTCTAGTTATTCATTTGAGATGGTATTTGTATTGTATTGATATTGTGGGATTTTTAGGTTGTTTGTTTCCTTTGTTTGCTTTATTTTGTGATGAATTGTCTTGGATATCGTAATGATGCTTTTAGTAGCTTGCTTTGATTGTGTGCATTGCATGATATTTTCTCCACTTTGCCAAACTTTTTAGACCCTTGGTTCAAAAAAGTTTGGGGGGTGTGTTCATTTTGCAAATCTCCTTGCAATGCCATGTTTAGGATGATTGTAGTATCTTTTTTATGCTTTAGGACCTTGTGCCTAGTAGAATGACTTGTTTTGCTTGTTGATTTTTTTCCATATTGTTGCTAGTTTAGAGTGATGGATGCATGAGATAGTCTAATTGTTGTGTGGATGGTGTTGAGAGTTCATGTTAGATGTAGTAGATGTATGATTTGATTCATGTCTTGTTTAGAGTGTTATTGATTCTATGATTCTTGAGACATTGATGATTTGAGCATTTTGATATGATATGAGTCTTAATCATCTTTAACCCGTGAGGTTTGAGCCATTTATACCCGTTTTAATCTTGAACGGATGATATTCTTTGAAGTGAGTTCCACACATGTGCATTATACTCTAGAATTTGGCTTTGGTCTTATTTGAGACTACATTAGATGAGGAGTTCACATGATATGATTTGAGGCAATTTTTTATCTATATTGAGTTACTTAGCCTCTATGAGCCTACGAATGATATTATGATCCATTGTTTGCCATTTTTGAGCCTATAAACCTTTCCTTTGGCTATCCACACTTTAAGCCATTCATCCTTCCATTTTGGAACTATCTTGTCCCTATGATTAGTAGAGTGAAAAGAAGGAAGGAAAATAGGTGATATGATGAAGATTATGGTGGCTAAAGTAGAAATATATTCTATGCATGGATTGATGTGAAAAGAAGGCAAGAGCTAGTGCTAGCAAAGCCTATAGAAAGGTTGATTTCAAATGTTGTGAGTATGATCACAATGAGCTAAAAAGGGAAGCCAAATTGCTTGAAAAGTGTGAATTAGAAAGAGCATGAAGATGAGTGTGCTAATTGCATGAAAAGGTGAATATTCTCTTTGATGATTCCTTCTTTCTTTACTAATCATACTTACTCACTTTATCCATATATATCCTTCCCTACCAAAGAGCCAACACTACAACCTAGATAAAGTTTGCATTGATGTGTGAATGATTTGTCAATTCAAGTGGTGGAGAACTTAGACTTGAGCTAAGCTTATGGTAGTATATGTATGTGGTGTGATGATTGATTGAACCTCAAACACTTGAGAGATGAACTAAACACTTCCATGTGAGGATTTTGACTCATTGATTTGACAAATTGTTCATTGATTCTTGGTTGATAGTGATTAGATGATATCTCATTCCTAGACTTGAATGATATTAGGTTATATGTCCATGGCATTTGATGTGTGCTTGATGCTTCTTTGATACAATTATTCCCCTATCTTATCGCTTCGTTGGTCGAGGCCGTGCAACAATCTAGTTTGGGGTGTGATTAGGGTCATAATTGCATCATTTTGCATTCATTTCTATATGGTTTTGATGAGTTTATGTTCATATTTGACCCTAATATGATATACTTTGTGCATTTGACCACTTGTTGGCTAGACAGTTGTGTTTATAAGTGAAAATAAGCAAAAAGGTGAAGAGATGAGCAAGTTCGATAAATTTCAGAATTGTTGAGCTGAGCCAAATGGTGAAAATGATCTACCATGTTAAAGATCTTGAAGAGAGGGTCGCAACGCAAAAAGAATCGAGTCAATCGGAGCTCTAGAACTCAAGATATGAAGAAAATGAGGAAGTCGAAGATCGGACGGCACATAACGAGTCAGGTCGCGCGCCCAGCAAGCTGAGATCGCGCGTCCACTTCCGGGTCCGAGCGCCCAGCATCCGCGCGCACAGCCGCACGAGCTGGAGCTCGCGCGTCCAACCTCCGGGTCCGAGCGATAAACGTCCACGCGCACAGCTGCGTGAGCTCGTAATCGCGCGCCCAACTTCTTCAGGTCGCGCACCTAGTGCGTTTTCCGGATTGTCAGGGACAGTATCATCTTTTGCACGTTTTAATGAAGGGCATTTTGGTACATGCATGGAGAGTACTATATATACTTGAAGCTCATATTTCCAAGAACAATTCCACACACTTTCATTCGTTTTCTTAGATTCTTAATTAGATTAGGGAGTTAAGAGAAGTTACAAAGTTGGTTTCTTAGATTTTCTTTGATTCAATCTTCAATTACTTTTAATTAATCTATTGGATCGTCAATCCCTTTGCTGATTTAGCTTCGTCGTCATTAGAGCTACAATTCTACGGTTCGGTTTTGCATTTCAAGTTCCAGATTTCAAGTTGGGATTTCAAGGTAATTGATAGCCATTTCAATTCTCTTGTTTTAGGTATGAACTTTGTAATTTTCTTTCTTATTTGTTATCATGATGATGTTAGATAGCTTAATTGTAGTTTTGATGATTCAATTAGCCATGGGATAATTTCTTAATGCATTGGTGTATGAATCCTATGAAGTAGTTCGGTGATTCTATTGATCCTATGATTGCTATTGGATGATTAATTCTCTTAATTGATGCTATGAATGAATGCTTGGTATTGCCAATTGAATGTTTGGAACCCTAGTGAATTAGCAAGACATGAGAATTGAGCTTTTTATGAATGTTCTTTATTGAAGGTTGTGCATGCTAGGTGTTTGATGAAATTCCCTTAGGACAATGAGAATTGCCTATGTGATTAGTCACCACAATTAGGACGTTAAGTGTCATTAGGGAGACCTATGCACATGAACAAGGCTATTGCTTAATTGATCATCCTATAGAACTTGCATGATTAGGAGAGATAGGCACCAAACAAACCATAGGAGGATTACACTAATGCATGTCTTCACTCTTGCTCACTTTTACAAAAGGTGATAGGTAGTTTTACTATTTTGCCAAGATTAGTAGATAAATACTCAATCCTTTTATTGCTTTCCTAGATTCGATTCTTAAAACAACGATCTTACTTTACATTGCCCTGTTTCCCTGTGTTCGATATTATTACTTGGTCAACTTGCCTAGTCTACAACTACCACGTACACTTTCGTGAGACACAATATTGGCAAACAAAACATCAGTTGATGTGAAAATAGCATTTAAAGCTTTCGAATTGTAGTTAGGAAATGTGACTTCATCATTTGTCCAGTTCCACCCACTCTTAATTTGAGTTTTGTTGTCATCGTCAGCTGGACTTATTAGTTAAGACCAACCATATAAAACATTCATCCATGATCTTTCATCAAGAGATTTAATATAAAACTACATCTATGATTTCCAATATGCATAATTGGTATCATCTAAGATTGTAGGTTTAAGTGCATGAGTTAAAGGATACTCCATTGCAAACAAGATACACATAAGCAGAGGATCTTTAACTAAGTCTGTCTAGTTTTGGCTCTGAGACTACTTGAAAGGGGATGCGTGTATGTGTTATAAAACGTGTTGTTAAAAATGTGAGAACAAAAAAGACAACACACATAGCGGAAACTTAAAACACACGCTTGCAAGGAGATTTCAAAAATTTCACAGAGTATACTATGTTATAATTTGTGATGGCGCATGACGAGAAACGTTCACTCTAATAAAGTAGTGTCACAAACAAGGTTTATAAAAGAAACCAAAACAAGGTCACGTACACCAAAACAAGATCCAAACAAGAGACTCAAAAAAGATCTAACAAGTAGATCAAAATAAGGAAAGCATATCTACGGTTAGCTAAATGGAAAGGTAATCCAAAACCATAATATTGTGCTAAATGCCTAGACAGTTAACATAACATATGGGTGGAAGAATATAACCGCCTAGATCCTAAATAGATGAACTACTTGATAATTTCTTGGTGTTATATTCCACACTTTGAAGTATCTGATGCCTCCTCTATTTATAGGTATGAATTTCATCATCTGTACTCCACTAAAAGGCCGAGAAATGGGCTTCTCAAGGTAAATTCTCCTAACTTCCCTTCATGATGTAACTTCCAAGTTAATTGACTATTCATCTACTCAAGCAGCAACCGCTTGATGTGGATGCAGGTTTTGGAACTCCTCCCGTCGTCAACTTGCATGCCTAGATAAATAACATAACACAAAGATATCATGGGTTAAGTTAGTTGAAAGGGTAAATTCTGATGTTGTCAGAAATATTGGGAACACAAGTCACAATATATTATCAACATCAACAATTATGAATACAAGTTGTTCAGATTACACTCTCACTTACATGTATGCATAATAATCTTCCACTTCCCACTCTCAATTTTATATCTTCCAAGTTTATAATTACCTAAGTTTTGGTTGATAATCTTATAAGATTAGCCACATAATCTCAACCCAATTAAAAGTTATCAACATTCACCTTCCCCTTCATCTCCCTCCCCTTCCCCTCCCTCTTTATCTTGTGATTTCGGTCCACGTGGTGGCTCAAGTTCAATCATCACACTTTTCAATTTTCTTTTAGCTCGTGATATCACTTTACTTTATGCTATCTTTTTTTCTATTAGAAGCGGAAGGTCAATCACTTGTCGACTGAAATAAATAATTATTTGAAAAAAATCACCAAAATTATTATCTGTCAAGGAATTATTATTAAGTACTTGACTTAATCACTTAGTTGATCATTCAGGAACAGTTTGAGCAATGAACACAAAATCTTAAACTACTAACATGATCCTATTTTTATTATGGAAAACAGAGCATTCTAACTAAATGAATAAACAAATAGAGCTCTATGGTATTTAAATGGATGCAAAGTAGCATGTATCGGTCTCCTAGAAGTTTAGAAGTTACATAAACATGGCATCTCATCAGTACAAACAAAATTACATAAACAATGTCATATCAACTGTTCGGTATTTTCAACTGAAAATAGTCAAGGAGATAAAAAAATACTATATCAAAATTCGACACTTACAATCTAAAAAATACGACTAGTTCAAAAGAAGTTTGAAAAAAGTGAGGTTTTTTTCAAAATTATTTCTGAAATGCATAAATTTTTTCAAAAAATAAAAAAAATAAAATCGAACCTCACTGTTTGATTCGCATTAACTATTTCAAAAGAAAGTTACACATGTTTCATCAATATAATCCAACATTTTCGAATCTAATTTTGTGCATATTAATCAATCAACAGAAATGCATTCAATCAAAAATTTCTTGCACAAAATCGAAACGAAACAATCAACAAAATGAAAAACCTAACTTGAGATTTTTTTTTATTAAACAAAATAGGTAGTGGCGGACAGCAGCTGTGGATGTGACGGAGTCGGATCCCCTCCATTTAATATTTTCTCCATTTAGTATGAATGTCATCATGATACTGGGTATATATACATAATTAAAATAATTAATAAATGAGCAACACTTGTGTACAAATTTCTACCGTAGAAATATCTATTTTTAAAAAATTCGCTGATCTAAACCGGGTCGGGTCAGATTTGAACATTTTTTTTCAAAATTCGCGCAACTTATAGTTCCAGATTTTTTCGCTCTCAGGTATGATACTATTTGGGCAAAACGTGTTACAATTAGGCAAAATCTGTGTTACTAATTCTTAAAAAAATCATTTTTTGTACTTTTCAAGTAATTATAAAGAAAATATGTATTTCTGCAAGTATAAATATGTGTTACTTAATATATTTTTTATTCTCTTTGTTGATTTATGTTAATAATATGTTTTTTCGCTTCCAGGTATATTATAATTTGGGCAAAGACATGTTACAATTAGGCAAAATCTGTGTTACTAATTCTTAAAAAAATAATTTTTTGTACTTTTCAAGTAACTATAAAAAAATATGTGTTACTTAATTTATTTTTTATTCTCTTTGTTGATTTATGTTAATAATATCTTATTCATGTACTTAATATATCATTTAATACCTTATATATGTTATATAAAATATAATATTTATTTTTATAAGGATAAATAAATGTTTGTGCATACAGTAACGCACATTTGATCTTGCAGTAACACACATTTACTCTAATTGTAACACATATTTGCAGTAACACACATTTACTCTAATTGTAACATACATTTGCAGTAACACACATTTACTCTAATTGTAACACACATTTATTCTAGATATAACACACATTTGCAATAACACAAATTTACTCCAATTGTAACATAAATTTGCAGTAATATATATTTACTCTAATTGTAACACATATTTGTTCCTCAATTTGTGTTATTATATGAGCATATATGTGTTACTATAGGATAAAATGTATTTTTATTAAGAATAAATATGTGTTACACATACAATGTAACATATACATGTTTTACATTGCATGGAAAATATTTACTTCTACAAAAATAAATGAATATGTGTAGAAAACAACATTTAATCTAGTTGTAACACACGTTTTGTCTTAAAGTAACATGTATTTGCCCCAACTGTAACATACCTGGGAGCAAAAATCACAAGCTGTGCGAATTTTGGAAAAAATACTCAAATTCGACCCGATCCAGTTTAGACCCGCGAATTTTAAAAAATGAATATTTCTACGGATCTTAGATCCGTAGAAATTTGTATATAAGTGTTTGTCTTAATAAATATATACATACGTGGAACCCATTATAATAGGTGATATTTAAACTGAATTGAGGAAATCGGGATGTGATGGGATGGTTAACAGTCGAATTTTTTTTTTTTACAAAACGATGTGGTTATACACAAAAATCTGATAATAATGAATGTGGAAAAAGGGCAACTTAGGGTTATTTTGGTGTGTGCGCATATAACCTGGGCCATACTTGTATGCTCCCATTGTCGGCCTTTACTTCAACGGGCCCTAGGCCAATATATAGCTATTCAATCGATCCCAATGGGCTCCGAATTCTTACAAATTTTTGTTGGGCCACGCCCTCGACGTTTTGTGTTTCCAAAATTATGGCGGGAAATAAAAATAATTCCAATTACTTTCTCAGCTCCCGCCAATCAAAGCCCTAGCTTCCACAGCACTCTCAACCTACTTCTATATAAAACCTAACCCTCCCATTTCCCCCCAATTCACGCCCAAATTTCAACCCTAATATCAGATTTCCCTCCAAAAGAAACAAACCCGTCCCTGAATTGTCTTCCTCTGCAATTGGGAAAGGGATCGTCCCGATCGATTGAGGATGTTGGAGCTGAGGTTGGTGCAGGGAAGCTTGTTGAAGAAGGTGCTGGAGTCTATTAAGGATCTGGTGAATGACGCGAATTTCGATTGTTCCGCCACCGGATTCTCTCTCCAGGCCATGGATTCGAGCCACGTGGCGCTGGTGGCACTGCTGCTCAGATCGGAGGGCTTCGAGCACTATCGATGCGACCGCAACATCTCCATGGGGATGAACCTCAACAACATGGCAAAGATGCTGAAATGCGCCGGCAATGATGATATCATCACACTCAAGGCTGACGACGGCAGTGACACTGTCACCTTCATGTTTGAGAGTCCAAGTATGTTAATATATTTCTCGTTTTGCTAAAATGTTTGGCTTATTTTTAGTTATGATTATTGGCTATTGCCTACCATTAAAGTTTCGAGCCTTGACCTTGTTGCCAGATTAATGTTTTCTCCTAGAAGATTTTCCTTTTATTTTTCTGTAGTGAAGTATTTATGTCCTGAATTAGATGCTCTTACATTCTGTTATTTAAAAAACTGATAATTCATCAAACAAATGGTGTTTTCTGAGAAGAACCTGTTTTGGTCTAATGGATGTACTTTAGTTCTTAAGTTTGACTTTTTGATTTAAAGCTTTGTTATTAATTTATAATTCTATTTCGTGGAAATATTTGAACTAACTGTGTAGTTTGCTATTTTCTGTCAGTGTTTTAGTTTTATGGTTGTTCTTTGCTTTCCTTTCCTTGATAACTGTGTAGGGCTGGGAATTCACTGTGTAAGTTCGAGGTTGAATTTAGGTTGATTAAGCACATGTAGCATCTTAGTTATGCAAGCCATATGCTATATTTTAAGACAGACGTAGTAAATTTGTGTCTGATTTGAGTCCAGTCCAGTTGGTATTGTTTTGTGCTTGGGTTTGCTAGCACCAGTAATATGTTTATGTCCTTGTTGAAATTGTTGAGAGAGAACTAAATTTTTATAAAATGTTTTAAGTGGTATGGGAAGATTTGGGAACTTGTATAATCTGTCGGGTGAACACTGAATGTGCTGACCTTTGGTACTTGATGCATTCTATATTAACTATACAATATTTAGTATGGATGAGTTTGTGGCACGGTTCATAACCTTTAGTCCTGTTTAATTCCTTGACTGTTGTTTTGATTTAATTTGCTAGGCCAATTATGAAAAATATCTTTTGTTATCCCTTTCACAGCCCAAGACAAGATCTCAGATTTTGAGATGAAGCTTATGGATATTGACAGTGAGCATCTTGGAATCCCTGAGGCTGAGTACCATGCTATAGTTAGGATGCCCTCTGCAGAATTTGCAAGAATTTGTAAGGATCTCAGTAGCATTGGTGACACAGGTAATGTACAAACATAAAATATGGGTTAAGATTCTTGCTTAGAATAATTGTGCAGAGATTGAGATTTGATTGTGTGTAAATTGTAGTTGTCATCTCTGTTACAAAGGAAGGTGTAAAATTCTCAACAAGAGGTGACATCGGAACTGCAAATGTTGTGTGCAGACAAAATACCACTGTAGACAAGGTTCATTCCTCTTCCCTCTGATTGTACTCTTCAACCTTTTCGTTTGTGTAGAGGTGGATTATTGATCATTTCCTCTCTGTTTCATAATATGCAGCCTGAAGATGCCACGGTTATAGAAATGAATGAGCCTGTATCGCTGACTTTTGCTCTTAGGTATTTGAACTCCTTCACAAAGGCAACACCCTTATCAAACACGGTTACCATAAGCTTGTCTTCGGAGCTTCCTGTGGTGGTTGAATATAAGATTGCAGAAATGGGCTACATAAGGTTCTACCTTGCACCCAAGATTGAGGAGGATGATGAAGAGACAAAGCCGTGATTTGATCCACAAGCCATCGGTCTTGTATAACTTTTATATGCCAGTTTATTCTCAGATTTCTTTGCTTATGTTGAATTTGAAACTTCATCCAACTGCTGAACTTCTTAATCAATGTATGCTCCTCGTCTTATGCTTGTATTAGTCATGCTGTTGTGTTCGTTGCGTTCCACAGTTAGATTAGAATCAGTATGTTTAGCCTATAATGTGATTTTGATGGGATGCTGTGAGCCATTTTTTGCAAGTAGGGGCGTATCCCTTTTTGGATTTTCAGTTGAGAGGAATAGTTGCTTGAGATTTAGGAATGGTTTTTCATGACCCATAATCCCACCAGGAAAATATTTGACCTCAGTCCTAATATAATTTTTGAAAATTATATACAATTCCTTGTTTGTCTCGTCAAGAATAGGCAGCCCAATCTTCGCCGGTTTCTGGCTCTATATCCTGTCTAAAAAAAATTAGTGGTTTGTGTAAAGAATGGATAATTTGATGGTTAAATATAGTATTGATGATAATTTTGGGATGATTTACGGTTCAAGAAAGTTACTGTATTTATAAATATGTTCAAAATATTTGCACCGAAACACATGTTTTTTCTGCACAAAAGCACATATTTTTTCTGCACAGCATTTATTTGTAAATATAGTGACTTTTTTGAACATATAAGTCACCCATAATTTAGTGGGTCTAGTGAGATTAGGTGCAAATTACTTAGTTTATACTAGTAATTTATTCTCTTTTCATCTCATTATAAGTTGCTCATTACTTTTAATACAATTAATAAAAAAGAAATAAAATATTAATAGTATATGTAATGTGATGGAGAAATCTGAAAAAGTAATTAAAAATGGAATAGTGTAAAAATGTATTAAAAATAATAATAAAAAAGCCTACAATAATTTTTTAAAAAATAAAAAAACAAATAAACAACATACAGTGGAACAAATAAAAATGACAAAATGAGTCACTTATAATGAGATTGGAAAGTAATAAGCTTGTTTTTATAATTCAAGAATATTATCCATAGTTGCTATGTTTTAGTCGAGCTCCTAACTCAAAGTTGTGGTTCCTGGGCTCAGGTATATTATTATAAAATGAAAAAGTATAAAATAGTTGAATAAATTGACACAAATTACATGTTGGTTTCGTGAAAAAAAAAAAATTTCCGTGCAAAAATAATATACTGTCGTGTAAATATTTTGAACTAATTTGTAAATATAGTAATTTTTTTGAACCAATATAGAGTTATTGACTTGCAAATTTGGTCCTACACTTATCTGTTAATGCAAATAAAATAAATATATTTTTTAAACACTCGTATATATATTTATAAAGAGAAGGTATGCACATTTTTGTGCCGTGTATTATTGGTTTAATATTAATTTTTATAAGTAATAATAATATTACGAGCAGTATATCAATCCTTATAAGTTATTTTAAACAATTAAATTTAATTACTGAAATAAAAAAATAATATGTAAAAATTACGTGTTAAATTAAATTTATTATTGAAAATTTGTATAAATTTAATTTCTAAATAATAAATAAAATTGGACAAAAAATATTTCATAATTTGAATTATGCTTCAATAGCCTAATAAATTGAGTTGGACTTTTAAAGTGCTATTAAATATTTTGGGCCTCTAAAATCCAATTAATTCTTTTGAATCTTTAAAGTCTAAGATATCAAGTGCGATCCTTAAAAGGTTCAAGAAATTAAATTTTTACCGATATTCTTAAAGATTATCAAATCTGAAATTTTTTGGGAATATTCTCCAAATCATATCTCTCGACCCATGAAATCTGGCATGTAAATCTAGAACCCAACAACTTTAAATAGAATCTAATTCTAGTCATTTTTCACAAACAACAAGAAGATCGGAGATTGGTGAGAAGCAATAGCTCAAGAAGATCCAAGACTTCGAGCATCCTTGAAGATTCAAAGACCCTCTTCGAGTTCTTCAGCAAAAAAATGTTTTGATCCAAAATCACGGTTTGAAGCCTTTGGTCGGCGTTTGATTCGAGAAACATGGTGTCAAGCCCCTCCAATCAACGTTCATCTACAAGTCCTCAACAACAACATTGTCCACCCAAAACGACCTCCCAAAGGGTGAACACCCAACAAACTCCTTCCAACAAAACAATATTAATTTGAAATAAGGCTCAACGCCCTCAAATTAATATCAACTTCAACATCAGATTCAGACCAACTCCAATAACTCAACAAAGTCTTTCTATAGGCAGTGTTAATTCGAAATAATGCTCAAC
>JAPKLY010000864.1:42035-57730 GCA_026898435.1 Prunella vulgaris | reverse complement strand
ATTTAGTTATACAAAGTAAAAGCATACTTTCTAGTATAACCCTAACACTTACCATACCAACCATACCCACCTCAAAACCAACCCCTACAACACCCTTACCATCAACCCTATCCAAATTACCCTATGAATCAACCCTACTACCCACCACCACCACCACCACCACCACCACCACCACCACATAACTATCCTTACTATCCATATCCACCACCACCTCAACCTCCACATTATCTACCACAAATCGCACCACACATAGACCCTAACCCACAAAATGAGCCACTCTTGAAAGACTACTTTGAGCCAAGAGTTCGAGAGTACTATAACAGAATCGAAAGGCCACCTATAGATGTCGAGAAGTTCGAGTTGAGTCCCAGTTTATTGAAGATGCTTAAAGAGTCACAATTTGATGGAAGCAATGATAAAGAGGATCCTAATGCTCACTTGAGCAATTTTATGGAAATTTACGACACCGTCAAATATCAAGGGATGACGGACAATGAAAAGAGACTTCGATTCTTCACTTTCACCTTAAAGGGGAGTGACAAGATATGGATACAATCCATGACCCCAAAGGCGGCTACTTGGGAGGAGTTGAGTTCACAATTTCTTAAGAAATTCTACCCTCTATCAAAGATGCTCAAGACTAGGGAAGAAATAAAGAATTTCCCTCAAAGATCGAGGGGGACAATCTCAAATGCTTGGGAAAGGTACCAAAGTTTTCTACTTGCATGTCCTTAACACTGTTTCAAAGTGGAGGATATCCTCTTGACATTCACCATAGGGCTCAATGAAATGGACAAGAACTACTTGAATTCATGCGCCGATGGATCCGTGTGGACGAGGACCATTCGTCAAGTGAATGACATTATTGAGAACATTGCAGCAAATGATTCCTTTCAAAGTGAGACGAATGTGGGCCTGGGTGATAGAGTCTATTCGCTTGAAGAAAATATGAAGAATGTGATGTTTATGATGTACGAAAATCAAAATCAAGCTCCACCTCCCATGCAAGTAAATATTGTGGAGAGCATTCCTACACAATTGCCTCAATCTCAAGAAGAATTAAGCTATATGGGGAGGCCGCAATATAATAATTCCTATCCGAATAATCCGAGGCCTTACATTGCACCTTCTTTTCGCCAACAAGGAGCTCCCTATCAAGCAAACAAAGGAATTGCTCCTTACAATCCTAATAGGAGACATGATAACTTTTTATATGCTAATCCTAAAGGTGCGATCCAATTACCTCCGGGCATCGATCCGGGCTCCAAGCCACCAAATAATGAAGGCAAGGCAAATATAGAGGAGACTTTGACGCTTCTATTGAAGAAAGTGGAGGAGATTAAGGTTTATAATGAAAGGAGACATGAAGAGACCAATAGAAAATCTGATGATCTTTACAAGTCTCAACAAGGTCAAATCAAAAGTCTTGAATCCCAAATGGGGCAAATCGCTACATTATTGAGTCCTCATGTCAATCGAGGTAAATTTCCTTCTACCACTGAAATAAACCCTAGAGAACATTGCAATTCGATTATTACTTGTGTTGATGCTCCTAGTGAGGTGGTGAGGACTTGTGCTTTGGAAAATTTTCATGATGAATTAGTGGAGGATGCAATATATAATGAGAAATGTGATTGTCTTGTGAATGGTGATAAGAGAAGTTTGGGGGTAGATGTAAAGGTGTAGAGAAAAATGAGAAAATCAAAGGGGTAGGCAAGTTAAGGGGTGAGGTTAGAATGGGGGAAGAAGGGATAGTGGATACGAAAGAGAGGGTGGAGATTTCTAAGAGCGTTTGAGATAAACTTGATGATAGATTGAAGAAATTTCTTGATTTGTTCAAGAAATTGTATGCAAACATGCCTTTTCAAGAGGCCATTGAGAAAATGCCTACATATACAAAGTTCTTGAAAGATTGTATGGTTAAGAAAAGGAAGAGTGAAGAGCCGGAAACCGTTAAGCTTACACAAGAGTGTAGCGACCTTGTTCGAAGGCATCTTCCTAAGTAGCTTAAGGATCCGAGTAGTTTTACCTTGGATTTCCAAATTGAGGGGAGCAATAAGATCAAGGCTTTATGTGATCCAGGGGCTAGCGTCAATGTAATGCCATTATGGATAGCTAGAAGGTTGGGATTGAAGGATATGAAGCCCACGTCCATGAATTTTCATTTGGCGGATAAGTCGAAAGTGCAACCAAAAGGGATTTTAGAGGATGTGGTAGTTTGAATTGGTAAGTTCTTGTATCCCATAGATATATTGATCTTAGATGTTGAGGAAGACGATGATACTCCTCTTATACTTGGGAGACCCTTCCTAGCGACTTCGGATGCATTGATTAATATTCAAAAGGGAGAGGTTACCTTGAGGATGAATAATGAGAGAGCCACTTTCTCTATTCATGATTCCTCAACAAGTTCCCCAAGGAAAAAGTGAAAGTTGTCATCGAAATTATAAGGGATGATTTGGAAAGAAAGGATAAAGTGGAGATGAATACTCTTGATCTCAAGAGTGAAGTCGTTGAGGAGGTTCCTTTTGAAAAGAGAAAGAAAGTGAATTTAGAAGGTAAAAAGAAAGTGTTGAATGGGGGTCATTTTTAGAGGAGGAAAAAGAGTGTTGTAAGTTACTTTACACTTGTTGATGGTTTTCTCACTTGATCTTCATTGCGTCCGGCTAGGGGACGTTAAATACAAGCTCTAGATGTGAGGCAACCCATCCGCTATATCCTTTTTTTATCCTTATTTTGTTCATTAGTTAGAATTTTGCTTGTTTGTGTGTCTTGTTATTTTGTTTGTAGGTTTGAAAGCAAGAATGTAATTTGTAGCTCTATCATCATTTGAGGAAATTGCTCTTTTGTTTTGAGTAGAATTTGAACAAGAATAGTTTGAGGAGTACTTATTTGGAAAGGTTTTGATTGATGCTTGGTTTTAGGAGTTTATTTTGAGTATTCATTGAGTTATTGAGGCTAGCAAATCTTAAATCATCACTCTTTCCAAACTTTATTAGGATTCGTGATCTGAAATAGTTTGGGGGGGGTGTGATTCGTGTTTAATTTTTGATTTGCGAGATTATTTGGTTGATGCTTGATGATCATGGATGATATTTTTGGAGTTCTAAGTTGTGGTGTGTAGGAAAAGTGCAAGAAAAAGGTGTAAAATGGTAAAAATCCGAGGAGGTGAAAAAGAGTTCAAGTCGCGCGCCTACAAGCAGGACTCGTGCGCCTACAAGCTGGACTCATGCGCCCAAGTCCTGGATCTAGCCAAAAGGACTCGCGCGACTAGGCGATCCTGCTCCCACAAGCTAAACTCGCGCGACCAGCACAAATTTTCATGTTTTGGTCAATTTTTCTCCAACTTTGACTACACTTTCCTAGGTTGCCCCATCCACTTTCTACACCTTTAAATACTACTCTTCACACACAATCACACACTCCACATTCCATATTCTTGCAATATTTCTCTCACAACTAAGAATAAGAAGAAGAGGAAAATTGCTTATATCTCAAACACTTTAATTTCTTTGAGCAATTCCTTCCATAGGTATGTTCTTCTTACTCTCCTCATTCTATTTATTGTATTTTGATTGAGTTCCATGGTTTAATTTGTAAGAATTAGAAATTCCACGTTTAGGGTTCTTATGTATGCATTTGGGGATTTTTTTTATTCTAATCATGTTTTTGTGCAATTAATGATATGTTTGAGCTTTATTGATGATGGGTAATCTATTGGGAGCCCAATTGCATGTCAATTTTGAGGATTTATAATTGAAGTTTGAATTTTGGGTGTAGGCATAGTGACGAATATTGGATTATTTTGTGGAAAGATTGAATTTTATCATGAAGTTATGCTTAATGCTTGTTGATATGATCTATAATGGCTATGGGTTGGATTAATTTGATTAATTCACCTAGAAATTTACCTTAGTAGAGGATTAATTGTGAAAGAGCATTGATAAGAATAGGGAATTACATGAATAATTCCTTGATTCTTATACTTAGAACCTCATTGTTCATACTTAGCTTGTGTAGTTGCATTAGTTGATGATATACTAGAGTTTATTGTTGTTACTGTTGATAGGCGAACTACTAATGGGTGATTACGAGATTAATTGACCAAGGCTGAGGAGTTCGCAAGGAGCTCACCAACATACCCGGGAGACACGTCACCAACCTTGACCAAGCCAACACCAAGAGAGACAGAGGAGCTCGCCCAGATGCCAGGTACTGAGTCAACGGTTGACCAACAACTAGGAGAGAGGGAGAGCTCGCATGGGAGCTTGCCCACTTACAGGGGAGCTCGCCACCCCCAAGAGACCAAGCTGAAGTCCACCACCATACCACCCCAGAATGGCACAAGGCAATGGAGCTAGCCTAGAAGCTCGCCCAAGTCCAGAGAATTGACGATAGCTATTTAGGGACTTAGTAGTGATGTGGTAGGATGTAGCAGTGTAATAGAAGCATAGTAGTGAGAAAAGACATATGTCAAGGACACTTGTCAGCACCTAAAGCCAAGTATGCTCATAAGGTGCCACCTCACAACGTGCAAACCTATAAATAGGTCTCTTGTACACATTTTCTCTCTCTCTAAGTTGATAATTCCAAAAACACTTTCTCACGCTAACTCTCACTACCCTCTCTCTCTCTAAAACACAATTAAGAACACTATTACATTGATATTGTTTGGTGGAATTCTTAGCTTTAAACAGTCACTTTAATTCAAGATTATACAATTCCATCAACAATTTGGCGCTAGAAGGAGGGCCCGAACCTCCGATTATTCAAATTTGAGAGAAAAGTGAGTGAGCTTTTAAGAACATTTGCAGGTGTTCTTGAGTTTGTACAAGAACACTTGAAGATACATTGCAAATTCCCAGTTTCCAGCCTAATTACCAGAACTTTGGATTAAAATTTGACAAAAGAGGACTCTAAACGCATTCTTGTTGGTAGATAAACCAGAATCTGGACAATCTACTTGCATGCAAGGCTAGAAAGACCCTAATTTGATCACACCTCTGCTGGAAAACGATGAACTTGACGAGCTACTGTCCTAAAAATTGACAATGTCGAAAGATAATACCTAGGCGACCACTAGGAGGTGGAAGGGGCGCACACCCCAGAAATAAATTGATGGGGAGACTTCTCGCCAGTGAGCTCCACCACGAGCTGATGTTCCGCAAGCTCCCCAGCGAGCTGAGGCCACACCTGTGGCCCAAAATGGATTAAACCCAGCCCTCCGGGACATCATCAACGACTGTGGCGAGCTCCCGTACACCATCGCCGCACTCTACAGACTGCAACAGCAGCAACAGGGTGAGCTCGCCCGGGCGTCTCAGCTAGCTCCCACCAATAATGTTTGGGAGCAAACCATCAGGCGCACTCAGGCCGTACAAACTATGGGGCATGCTGGAGAGCTCCCCGCTGAGCAGTAGGCGAGCTCCATTAGAGCTCTCCAGCACAGAGAAAATGCCGGAAAGACGAAGGTTTTGTACAGGACTGGTTCGCAAGACAGGCGAGCTACTGCCTACACGGAGGCGTCTGCAACCCACCAGTCCAGGGAGGTCCTCCGAGGCAGGTTGGGGCCCAGGCATGAAGAGACCAAACAAGAGTCGGCCCCTGCTTCATCCCGGATGGAGGAGTCGGATCTACGTCCGTGTAGGTCCACACGTGAAAGGCTTAGGAGGTCAACCGCCGACCAACTAAGCCCGAATGGTGGCTGCCACTTCCAGCACGTCATCGAGGGGCTTCCCCAGAGCGAGGGACTGCGGGGTCATGCGTCCACGAGGTGTACGGTCTTTGAACAGCCTCCACAGGAGGCAGCCCACGAAGACGAGTTGGCAATGCTACAGAAGGCGGTGGAGCAGCTACAGATGCAGGTAGTTGCCAAAAGTGGCGGAGTTGATGCCACCGCGCTCCTGGCATCACCATTGGCACCGGATATACTAAAAGCACCGGTACAAAATAAGATTCAATTCCCGGTGATGGCCGCGTACAAGGGAGAGTCAGATCTGAAAGTCCATATCTCCAAGTACGCGGACTACATGATATCCATGGGTGCTTCAGACGCAACACAGTGCCGGAACTTCCCATTGACCTTAGGGGACTGTGCTCACCGGTGGTTCTCATCACTTACCCCGGGGTCAATCCAGTCATTTGACTAGCTCATCCGGGAGTTCTTGGCCCATATCTCCGGATACGGGTCCTACCTTACCCAGAAGCACCGGCTAGCCAATATCCATCAGGGCGAAAATGAAACAGACCAGCAGTACTTGGAGAGGTTCAACAAGATGCTGCTGGAGGGCGAGCCCGTCAGCGAGGACACGAAGATAGTAGTGGTGATGGCCGGATTAAAGAAGGGGACCAAACTCTAGAAGGAAATGCACCTGGCATGCCGAACACTTACGCCGAGTTCAGACACAAGGTGGGAGTATACGTGGCTATGCAGGAGGCACTACTAAAGGAGGTCGGTGGCTCCGAGGAGAAGAAGCCGCACGGAAAAAAGTGTGTGGGCATCTACAAAGCTCCTAGAAATTTAAAAGCCTTCGGGGATGGAGACGAGTTCAAGGAGAAGTTTAACCAAGTACTTACCGTCTCCGTCGATCACGTGTTTGTTGCGGTCAAGGACAAGGTAATGTTGAATGAACCTAGGAGAATCCGGCAAGACCGATCCAAACTGAACCCGAACAAGTTTTGCGCTTACCACCAGTCCATCGGCCACTTCACCAGTGAATGCCGAGACCTCCTCAAATAGCTGTGGAAATTTTACGAGGATGGGAAGCTAGCGGAGTTCGTAAAGAAGGCCCCGGCCAAGAGGACCAGGATCGAGAGGATGGAGGTCTCCGACGATGAGGAAAAAGATGAGGACCGACACGGCCCTCAACACAGACGTAGGGCACCTCCCCATCCACCAGAACAGCAAGAGCCAACTCGAAAACTCCTTGTTCTCGAGGAGCAGGTTGGACCTACCGGAGGTTTAGAAGATGGAAGACTTTCCATCTCAAAGAGGCAGAGAAAGGCCGAAGTCCGGGCCATCAACAAAGTGCAGGTAGGGAGTTCCAGCTCCAATCCCACCACACAGCCAACTGCCGAGCTCACATTTTCCCAGGCGGACTTGGAGGGGATACTGACTCCCTACAACGACTCGTTGGTGATCAGAGCAAACATAATGAATGTCAAAGTCCACCGGCTGCTAGTGGACACAGGCGCCTTCACCAACATTTTGTTTAAATCAACTCTAGATGCTCTATGTGATTTTGAGTCATACTTAGAACCTAGTAATGCTAGGATAGTGGGGTTTGTGGAAGCTATACCATCCCCATAGGGAAAATTAGGTTAGGCGTCCAACTTGTATCGGTCAAGGATCCCGAAAAGAGGCTGACTAGGCTCGTAGATTTCCTTGTCGTTAATCCGTAGTCTACCTACAATGGGTTCCTTGGCCGACCCTTTATTCATGAATTCAAAGCGGCGTGATCAACCTACTACTATTGTTTGAAATTTCCAACTCCAAAAGGTGCCAAAATGATTAAAGGCGACCAGAAACAGGCCAGAGAGTGTTTACTCCAAATTAAGAATGGTCAAGTAAAAAGGTCTGTAACACAGGTTCTTGTACTTGAAGACGATGCACAAATTCCGGCTGATGAGCCCAACATCCTAGACGTCATCCCAGTAGAAACTGAGTTGATGGAGGTAGGCGATCAGCCAGAAGAGGCACAAATTACCGAAGTAGAGGAACAGGTGGAAGACTCGCAGCCGGCACCCATGGAAGGAGTCGAAAACACCCAACTAGAAGGACTAGTGGGAGACCCACAACCAGCACCTATGGAGAAGGTCGGTGATGCTCAAGTAGGAGAACCGATGGGAGATCAAGAACCGGTGCCGATGGAAGTCGACGAAGTCCCCCAGAAAGATAGACCATCCAACCCAACTCCTCAGGAAATAGAAAAATCTTACGAATCTATCAAAGATGATGAAGGAGGCGACGATCTTGAACCTCGAGTAGGTTACGAGCCAATAACGAAGGAGGACTGGGATGGATTCATCAGTGATCCGAGGTGGAAGATCCAGAAAAGGAAGGCCACCCCCATAGAGGAGTTAACAGCAATCCAGGTGGACCCGACCAAGGCTGACTTGGAACTTTTCATAGGTTTCGAGCTGCCAGAGCCATACAGGACCAAGATGGAGGAGTTCTTGAAATCCAACCTTGACATATTTGCCTGGTCCCATGAAGACATGACGGGGATCCCGTTGGAGCATGCATGCCATCGACTGAACATCGACCCGATGAGGAGACCAGTTCGCCAAAAGTGAAAGAAGTATGGACCAGACAAATACGAGGCACTGACCATGGAGGTGAAAACGTTGCTCGATAACAAGTTGATCAAGGAAGCTTTGTGCCCGCAGTGGATTGGTAACCCAGTTCAAGTGAAGAAGCCAAATGGAACTTGGAGATTATGCATCGACCACGGACCTAAACAAGGCGTGCCCAAAAGAAAACTTCCCACTGCTCCACATTGATCAGCTTGTCGATAACACTGCAGGCCACGAGATGATGACATTCATGGATGCTTTTACAGGTTATCACCAGATAGCGATGCACCCTGATGACCAGGAACATACGACGTTCTACACCAACAAAAACATGTACTGCTGGGAAAGGATGCCATTCGAACTCATCAATGATGGAGCTCCCTACCAAAGACTGGTGAACCAGATGTTTGACCAGCATATTGGACACACTATGGAGGTGTATATGGATGACATAGTTGTCAAAAGTTTGCCAAAGGAGGATCACCTTGATCACCTCAAGCAAACTTTCGATATACTACTCCTCTTCAACATGAAATTAAACCCAAAGAAAAGTAGCTTTGGCGTCTATTCGGGGAAGTTCCTGGGACACGTGGTGAGCCAGAGAGGAATCCAAGTTAATCCAACCCAGGTGAAGTGCATCATGGAAATGAAGCCTTCTGACTCGGTAAAGAAAGTTCAAAGGCTGACCGGATGTTTGGCAGCTTTGAACCGATTCATCTCCAGATCCAGCGATCAGAATCGTCCTTTCTTTGAAGCTATCAAAGCGAATAGACTTAGACACTCGGATGATTTCCTGTGGACAAATGAATACCAGAAGGCCTTCGAGAACATTAAAGAGTACCTGGCCAATACTCAAATATTGTCAAAGCCGGTGCCTGGAGAGAAGTTGTACCTGTACTTGACAGCGTCAGAGGTGGCTATCAGTTCAGTACTGGTCCGAGAAGAGGGAAAGACACACCTACTAGTGTATTACATGAGCTAAGCCTTACACGAAGCAGAGTTGCGATACTCCCCAACAGAGAAGCTGGCATATGCACTAGTGATGAGTGTTAGAAAACTGTGGCCCTACTTCTTAGACCATCCGGTCGAGGTGTTGATGACGTTTCCACTAAGGTAAATACTACACTGGCCGGACACTGCAGGACGCTTGTTGAAATAGTCACTAGAGGTTAGCCAATAAGGTATAACCTACGCACCCCGAACAGCGATCAAGGGATAAGTGCTCGCCGATTTCATCATCGAGCTAACTTTCCCACAAAATCCATCGAGGGGGCATATAGCTCAGTGGTACCTCTACGTAGACGGATCATCAACCAGCACAGCAGCAGGAGCCGATGTTGTACTGATAAGCCCAGACAGACAGTTCTTCACCTCGGCGATCCGGTTCGACTTCAGAGCCACGAACAATGAAGAGGAGTACGAAGCATTGATAGACGGACTTAGGTTATCATTAGCTGTGGGGGCAACCAATCTTCAGATTTTCAGAGATTATCAGCTAATAATATCCCAAGTCCGGGGAGAATTCGAATTCAAGGACCAGCAGATGGTGAAGTATCAAAAGGTCATGGCACATCTGATCTCGATGTTCAAACAAGTTTACATTGAGTAGATCCCAAGGCTGGAGAATATGCAAGCTGATGCACTAGCCCGACTAGCTACCAGTAGTGGTGAAGCAGAGCTGAAGGAGGTCGTCGTCACCAAGCTAAAGGACCCCTCGACGTCTGATTATAAAATAAATCAGACTTCGAGTGGGGGGCAGGAAGAAGGCGATGATTGGCGCACTCCGATAAAAAATTATTTGAAGGACAGATTGGTCCCAGAAAATGCGTGAGAAGCTAGTCGGCTAGTAAAGCAAGCAGCCAGATACACGTTGGTGGATGGCCAACTATATAAACGTGGATTCTCTCTACCCCTACTCAAATGCTTATCTGAAAAGCAAGGGTTCGAGGTGTTAGAAGAAATCCACCAAGGAATTTGTAGGAGTCACGCTAGGGGCAAGCTTTGGCATACAAGACGATCAGACAAGGGTACTACTAGCCCACTCTATGAAAAGATGCCATTAGCTTCGCCCGCAGGTGCCGAAAGTGCCAATTGTTTGCACCAAACATTCACTCTCCTGCGAACCAACTCAAATCGGTCTTCAGCCCAAGACCTTTTGCAAATTGGGGTATCAACTTGATCGGCCCATTCCCACCTGGCAGAGGCGGTGTAAAGTTCACTGTAGTAGCGGTAGACTACTACGCTAAATGGGCTAAAACTGAGGCACTCACGACAGTAACGCAGGAGAGGATGATCAGCTTTATTTGGAAAAATCTGATATGCCGATTCGGACTCCTGCAGTCAATAGTGACAGATAATGGCAGACAGTTTCATGGTCAGAAGTTGAGAGAGTTTTGCAGTTCGTGGAATATCAAGAAACATTGCTCAACTCGGGAGGCTTTCTAAAAACTTACAAATATCAAGAAACATTACTTAAGAAACATTACCAATGAAAACGAACTGCTCCTTCCTATCGCAGATTTTGTTCGGGAGGCTTTCTAAAAACTTCTCACCCGGGCGAGCTTTCAAGTAATAGTACCCCTTGCCCTCCTTGACCTGCCTGGTCACACTGAAGAGTTCATTAATCTCGGCCGTGGTCAACCGGTTCTTGTATCCCTCCAAGCTAAAGATGGTCAACGTGGCCAAGAAGTTACTCCAAGCAATGGGGGTCAACTGAGTGATGGCAAGGTTGGTATCCATCAAGAACTGGCCAATGATGGGGTCCAAGGGCAGTGTGAACCCGGCCTCCAGTGTATGAATGTTTATAGCGGTCAGTCCAGGTGGAGGCATGTCAGCACGCTCCTTCTTCTCTGGGGCATACAAGAAAATATCGAGGGGATATGATATTTCTCGTGAAGTTTGGAAAGAGAGAATTCGGTGATGATGCTCTGAATCTTATTCGCCCCGTAATTGGATTTGTCGTCCGCATCCCGAGTAGTTCGCTCAGGCAGTGGGAAGCTCGCCAATGTCTTTCCACATAATCCTCCCAGGCGAACTCATGAACAACATCAGTGGAAACCTTATGCTCTAGAAGTTGGGGACCTGGGAAGCCAATGGAATGGAAATATTCCAAGATAATCTCCTCTTCCTCGTCCTCATCCTCTTCCAGTTCGCCTGATTGATTACCCGACTCGATGACCTCCTCCTCGCCCTCAGCGACCTCCTCATTTCCTCCAGCAACCCTCTCCTCTTGAGCGACCTCTTCCTCTGCATGGCCATAATCTCCCATAGCTCGTAGAGTACCTCCTCGAAATTACCTCTTGAGTTGGTGGCTTTCTCATCGGACTCAGAACGGACCTCGCCGAGTAGCTCGCCAGAGTCAGGCGAGCTACCGAGGTCGCCTCAGATCTCGACTCAATTATTACGGGAGTTATCTGGGGAGTAGGTTCATTGCTAGCCATAGGTCATTTTTCTGGATTCTGATTTGAAAGGGTACGACTTGAAGACTGGGTCGACATATTCAAGTTAAGGGGGCGAGGTCTTATTTAATTTAGTTTAGTTCTTAACAATTTTAAGGTCATCGGAGTTTATGACGTCACTGACCAGAAAAACCAAAGGTCACCAGAGTTCAAAGAAAAGTGCCAGAAATTCAAAGAAAAAGAGAAAAAGGAATGAAAGATTTCCAAAAAAAGAAATAAGAAATGGGGTGGAATCGATGTAACTACCTTGAAGATCCCACGAAAATCCGATGAGTGCAAGGGTTCAAATCGCCAAAAAATGCAAAGGGATCGCCAGAAAGTGCTCTAAAAATTCGGAAGTGTGAAAGTGAAAAATGAAAAAGATTTCCTATATTTTTAGACAAACGGGCGAGCTGTAGTTTTCCAAGAGTCCGAAGACCTATATGCAAAGATTTGAAAGTAGTGGTATGATGGGCGTGGGAAATGAGGCGTGGAAAGGTGTGCATGACACCTCGAATTCCACACCACATCAGCATGCCCACCGCCATGGGTAGCTCGCCGAGATGCTCAGCACCACACCTAAAGAGAGTTCGCCTACACTCGAGCTCTCGCCCACTGAGGCAAATCAGCTCTCCCACACATTAGAAGTATCATAATGTGGACGAGCTGGGGGGCAAATGTTGATAGACGAACTACTAATGGGTGATTATGAGATTAATTGACCAAGGCTGAGGAGTTCGCAAGGAGCTTGCAAACATGCCCGGCAGACACGTCACCAACCTTGACCAAATCAACACCAAGAGAGACAGAGGAGCTCGCCTAGACGCCAGGTACAGAGTCAACAAATGACCAACAACCAGGAGAGAGGGAGAGCTCGCCACCACCAAGAGACCAAGCTGAAGTCCACCACCACACCACCCCAGAATGGCACAAGGCAATGGAGCTCGCCCAGATGCTCGCCCAAGTCCAGAGAAGAGACGATAGCTATTTAGGGACTTAGTAGTGATGTGGTACGACGTAGCAGTGTACTAGAAGCATAGTAGTGAGCAAAGACAGGTGTCAAGGACACTTGTCAGCACCTAAAGCCAAGTAGGCTCACAAGGTGCCACCTCACAACGTGCAAACCTATAAATAGGTCTCTTGTACACATTTTCTCTATCTAATTTGATAATTCCAAACATAATTTCTCACTCTAACTCTTACTACTCTCTCTCTCTCTAAAACACAATTAAGAACACTAATACATTGTTATTGTTTTGTGGAATTCTTAGCTTTAAACAACCACTTTAATTCAAGATTATACAATTCCATCAACAACTATCTCTTGTTCATACTTTGCATTTTTGTAGGCAATGTCTAGAAAAGGGAAAGGAAATGCTACAAGTTCAAGGTCAAATAGAGGTTGTAATGATGTTACCTTAGAGGACAAGTGTTTGGAAGTTTGTGGAGACAAACCTTCCAATCATGGGCTTTATTTTGAGGACAAAGTGAGGTATTTTAAGGCCTTTGAGAAGGTGAGCAACATTGATTTTCATGCCGGGAGATACTTCCACAAAGAGTCCATGGCCTTGTGTAATTTCAGAGAGGATGTGGAAGAGTTGTTCTCCAATATTGGTTGGACAGGTTTGCTTGAAGTTCCACATAACAACTCTTATGTTGATTTGATGCTATGTTTAGGGAAATTTTTGTGTCTTTGATGCTTTAGGACCTTGTGCCTAGATGATGATTCATTTTTGCTTGATGATTTAGTGCTATTGTTGCTAGCTTTGGGTAGTGATGCATGAGATATGCTTATGATTTTGTGGATGGTGTTGAAAGTTCATGTTAGATGTAGTGGACTTATCATTTGATTCATGTTTTGTTTATGGTGTTATTGATTCTATGATTCTTGATACATTGATGATTTGAGTATTTTTTATATGATATGAGTCTTGATCACCTATTACCCATGAGGTTTGAGCCAATTATGCCCGTTTCAATCTTGAACGGATGATATTCTTTGATGTGAGTTCCACACATATACATGTTACTCTAGAACTTGGCTTGGGTCTTGCTTGAGACTACATTAGATGATGAGTTTGCATGATATTATTTGAGGTCATCTTTGATATATGATTGAGTCACTTTGCCTCTATGAGCCTACCATTGACATTTTGATCCATTGTTCACCATTTTGTGCCTTTAGACCTTTCCTTTGGCTAACCAAACTTTATGCCATACTTCCTTCCTTTTTGGAACTCTATTGTCCATATGATTATTAGAGTGAAAAGAAGGAAGGAAGATTGGTGAGATGTTGAAGAACTTGGTGGCTAAAGTGGAAAGAAATTCTAGTGCATGGATTGATGTGAAAATAGTTTGAATGTGCTAGTGCTAGCAAAACATGAGAAAAAAGGTTGATACTTAAGTGTTATGAGTATGATCACAACTTGTCAAAAAGGGAAGCTAAATTGCTAATGAAAAGTGTGCATTAGAAAGTGCATGAAGAGTTAGTGCTAATTGCATGAAGATGTGAATGATCTCTATTTTGATTCCTTCTATGCTTTACTAATCATACTTAGTCACTTTTGTCCATATATTCCCTTCCCTACCTTAGAGCCAACACTACAACCTTGATAAAGTGTTCAGTGATGTGTGAATGATTTGTCATTTCAAGTGGTGGAGAATTTAGACTCAAGCCAAGCCTATGGTAGTAGATGTACGTTGTATGATGATTGAGAGAGCCTCATACACTTGAGAGACGAGATATACACTTTCTTGTGAGCATCTTGACTCATTGATTTGATATTGTGCTGATTGATTTGATGTTGATGGTTGATTAGATGATATCTCATTCTTACACTTGCATGATATTAGGTTATATGTCCATGACATTTGATGTTGTGCTTGATGCTTCATTGATACAATTATTCCCCTATCTTATCACTTCGTTGCTCGAGGATGCGCAACAATCTAGTTTGAGGGTGTGATTAGGGGTCATAATTGCATTATTTTGCATCCATTTCTATATATTTTTGATGAGTTTATGTTCATATTTGACCCTAAAATGATATAATTTACACTATTGACTCCGTGTTTCATCTACCCGTTGGATCGACGATCCGTTTGTTGCATTAGCTTAGTCGTGATTAGAGCTACATTTCTACGGTTCAATTATGCATTTTGAGTTGCGGATCAAGAGTTGGATATTCAAGGTAGTAGATTAGTCTTTCAATTCCATTGATATAGGTAAGATTCTTGTAATTTCTCGTTATATTAGTGTAACGCCCAGCATAATTGGATTCAAGTTATAATTTATAAGTCGTCATTTGAGGTTTTAAGGTTAAGTTGCGCGTAGGAATTAAATATTGTGCTTTAGTTCTTTAAGTTTTTCACGAGCCTTAAGTATTAATTTTCTGATGATTAAGTTAGTAAAGTTGATTTGAGTATTTGGGAATTAAGATTAAGTTCTTGATAATTTATTTTGGGCCATAGTATGTGAATTAAAGGTTAGAGAGCCAAATTAAAATATGATCCAATTAAGTATTTAATTAAATAAGGATTAAGAGGATTTAATTTGATTGGTTATTAAGTGTTATAATTCATATTGGATTGAGAAAATTAGGATTTATTAAGTACCAATTTATTAAGGGTATTAGTGAGTTTGTTATTTTTTAGATGAGGATGGAATTATATGGGATCTTGACTAGGATATGTGATTAAGGATTTAGATTTGAATTTGGATTTAATTGTGGGATTAATTTATTAAGTATAAGATTTATTTATTGAGATAAGTAATTGTTGGGACAATCTGAGTATTTTGATTAGATCCCAAAACCCCTGATGAATTTGCCTAAGTACAGTTGTTCAGGTTTGACTAGTTCAGGATAGTCAGGTTAGGAATTCAGTTCAGGGGGAACGTGCTGAAGACTGAAGAATATTGGAGTCGACCCAATTTACTGAAGTCTGAAGTGCAATCCATCCTGA
>JAPKLY010000864.1:493-42025 GCA_026898435.1 Prunella vulgaris | reverse complement strand
GATAGTAGTCCAACTGACTTGCTTCCAAGCAGTCAGTATGTTTGTTATCTCTACTGAGCTTCCGAGCACTTTACTCACACTCAGCTTATCTGACTCGTTACTGAACTGTCCCTGCTGCCCCTGTGGACCTTCAGCATACTGAGTAATTCAGGAAATCCTGACTGAGCGTGTTAGAGCATTTTTCTGAGTCTTTCAGAAAAATCTGACATCAGTGTATTTCCCCCCCCATACACTGATTATAATCGTTTCGGGACCAACAGTAATATTGGCAAGAATAAGGATTAGCACTTTTATTAGGGAGAAGTAGCATTAGATTTCTCTAGAAGATATTTACTTGGAGGATAATTAAGCTGATGCGGCAAGTTAAGGGTGGACTTAGTCCACTAGAAGAAGTAGACGGTCACCTTGTGAAGAGTGTCGTTTGTGCCTACATTTTTAGAGTGTTAGTTAAGCTTAAGTTTTATTCTATTTTCTTGCTTAGTATTAGTTGTCCCTGTAAGAAAATAAATTTTGCTTACCAATTAAATAATGACACGTGTATAAATTAAATAAATATCAACATATATTACTATTTTAATTTTGAGGATTTATTAAATTAATTCTCTAATTAAATAGTAAAATGATATTTATTGTACACGATACAAGTCATTATTAAATTACGAGTCTCTCGATACTCGTAAACGACAATAAATGATTGATTTACCCTATTTATGAAGACGGCGGAAATCAATCAAGCTAAATTTGGTTGATTACTTAATCTTGCCAATCAAATCGGCACCAGCCAACCGGACTGCGCCATGTGTCAGCACAGAAGATGAAAGTCTTCACCTCTCCACCCTATAAATAGGGGCCTTTCATGATCATTTGAAGTGGTCCACACCCATCGAAGACGAACGAGTAGCAGCAATCCTCTCGACGAGCAAAACTGCGAGCTAAGAAGATCCATCGATCCAGCTCTTCGAAGATTCAAGTCTTCTTCACCAAATCTGAAGAAGTTCTTCGAAGATTCAAGTCGTTCTTCGTCAAAATCCTCCAGAAACACTGTTTGATCCAAGACAAGAGGCCAAATCCCTCCCATCAGACGTTTTTCTTGAAGAACACCTTGAAGATCATCAAGCGTTCTTCGCCATCTTCAACTGTTCTTTGCCAAATCCAGCCAGAAACATCCTTCGATCAGAAATAAGGAGCTCAATCCCTCTGATCAGACGTTTCTATCTGAAGATCAACTTCGAAGACTTCAAGCGTTCTTCGCCGCCTTCAAGTTGTTCTTCATCAAATTCATCCAAAAATGCATCCCGATCAGAGGTCAAGGTCCAAGACCCCTCTGATCAAGCGTTTCTAGCTCAAATCCACCTCTAAGATTTGAAGATCGTTCTTCATCAAATTCAAGACGTTCTTCACCAAAATCTTCAAAGACCAACACTCGATCCATAACAAGACTTCAACGTCCTTGGATCAAGTGTTTCAAGTCAAGCTCGTCAAAGCCGACTCAAAAGTCAAAATCCAGTCAAGTCAAGACCAAACTGAGTCAAAGTTGAAGGAGAATCAGAGGAACATAGCTAGAGAGAGAACCCAAAATAGAAAAATAAATTGTATTTCAATTTAAAGTGTTAATAAATTTTTATTACACAAGAATTGTTATTACAAATTTGGCACGCCCAGTGGGACATCATTCTACCTCTCATCTCTCATCTTCAAGACTTAAAAGCTTCAAGTCTACAACAACCATCTTCAACATGTCTTCAGGATGCAAGATCGTTGACAGAGTTGCTCCATCCAAGACTGCTGAAACCAACGTGGTCCCTCAAAGTGTATCGAAGAAGTTGGAGTTTGAAGCCTTTTTGCAAACCAACTCTTCTGTTGGGAACCGATCACCTCGAGCTGCAAAGGATGATGAAGTTGATTCAGCAAGCTCAACTCCTCACTCCCAGTCAGACTCTTCATCAACTTCAGAAGCAGTTCTAGTGATGATGGCGGATACTTCCACTATTGAAGAAAGACTCTCATGTCTGCTCAGAGCTGTTGAAAGCCTCACCAGTCGTGTCAAAGAACGAGACTCTACAATTGCTAAGCTAATTAGCAAAGTGGACGGTGTCGAGTCAAGTCACGCTCGTGGAAAACAAGTTGAAAAGCATGATGAAGTGGAGACTTCAAGCAAATACCAAGCAGCTGAGACTGAACCAACTGCAAGAGAGCTGTCGATATCAGCTGATGGCGGGATACAAGTCGACCAGCTTAGAGAGCTCATCTTGGAGACAGTGAAGGGAAAGTTCGAAGGCGACTCCAAGTCAACTCACAGTTATGCCAAGCCTTACACTGACATGCTCAACAACTTGAGGATGCCAGTTCAATGGCAAGGGCAACCCGAAGCAGCATGTCGCTCACTTTATCGAGACTTACAACAATGCTGGGACATATGGTGATCATCTGGTGAAGCAGTTCGTTCGCTCCCTCAAGGGCAATGCCTTCGACTGGTACATTGACTTGGAAGCTAACTCCATCAACAGTTGGAACCAAATGGAGCACGAGTTTCTCAACCGCTTCTACAGCACAATGAGGACAGTCAGCATGATCGAACTGACAAACACGCGCCAATAAAAGAAAGAGCCTGTCATCGACTATATCAACCGATGGAGGAATCTCAACCTCAACTGCAAGGATAGACTCTCTGAAATGTCTTCAATTGAGATGTGCATCCAAGGCATGCAGTGGAGCCTCCTCTACATTCTTCAAGGAATCCAGCCAAGAACCTTTGAAGAATTGGCAACAAGAGCTCACGACATGGAGTTAAGCATGGATGCAAGAGGAGTCGAAGACCCACCACTTCAAAAGCATCACGATAAGTCTTATGACAAGCTTTCAAATAAAGAGTACATAACAGATTTACCTCGCGACAGGGGGCAAAGCGGCTTGACTCTAAAAGAGATGCGATAAAAAGAATATCCCTTCTTAGACTCTGGTGTCTCCGGGATATTTGATGACTTGATCGATGCAAAGCTCATCGAGTTGCCTCGGATGAAATGGCCAGAAGAAGCTGGACGAACTGACGATCCAAAGTACTGCAAGTACCATCGGTTGGTAGGCCATCTAATTGAAGATTGCTTCATCTTCAAAGAAAAGGTAATGTAGCTGGCTCAACAAGGAAAGATAGTGCTTGAAGATGCCTTCTGAAGATGCCCAAGCTAATGCTCCTTGACACGAGCCTAAACTGTTTGGACTACTCCCTGATACGAGTATAAACTGTCTATCAAATGCAAGTCAATGCTCCTCGGCACGAGTCTAAACAGTTTGGAAGACTCCATGATACGAGTATAAACTGTCTATCAAATACCCAAGTCAATGCTCCTCGACACGAGCTTAAACTGTTTGGACAACTCCCTGATACGAGTATAAACTATCAATCAAATCCAAATGCAAATCTCCTTGACACGAAACTAAACTGTTTACAAGTTGAAGACTCCCTGATGCGAGTATAAACTATCTTCAAATCATATCCCTTGACTCACGAGTTTAAACTGTATGTCACTCCAAGCCCACATGAGTATAAACTGTTTATTCACCCTCCAAAATCAAATCGAATTGGGATTTCTTTTGAACTACGTTATGGCTTGATCCTCTTCATAGGGGTACGTAGGTAACTTAGAAGTCTCTAAGTCCAGTCATATTTCAATTATCTTGTTTAAGTTTGCATACTTAATGAGATGTTGAAAACAATAAAGGCAGCATAGAAGATCAAATGCAAGCAGTTGATGAAGTTTCATTGACAAAAAATTTGGAGTTGATTACAATGAAGCAAAAGCAAAGTACAAGTGCAGCCTATCAAGCTATACAAAGTAGATCCTACACAAGCTATGCAAAAGTGTTGATGATCTCCAATTCCTTCAATGCAGTCTCTAACTCCAACTGGGACTTCTTCATGCTTTCTGCAATGGTGCTCTTCGAATCTAGGATCTTCTCGATCGGTGAAGGACGCTCTCTGCAGCAATTCAAGTCTTGTCTTGGGCACTCTGAAGAGATCGTTGTTGCTGCTCCAGCTTCATAGGCAACATCTTCTTCTTCCTATTAGCTCATCAAGTTGCTCTTCTTGCTGCCGCCAACTGTTCGATGTCTGCCTAGTTGCCAGCCTTGTGCACCCCTAAAACAGCAATCATATTCGTCACCACTTGCATGCTCTTCGCCACCAACATCTACTCTTGTGCCCAGAAATTCGCATGCCTGCACGAAGCCATCATGTCATCTCTTTGTTGCAAAGCTATTGTATGCTCAGGTGTGCCTCTTCATTGCAAAGTTGTCGTATGTTCATACCCCTGACGACTAAGCCCTACAAGTGCAAGCTCTTCGCTTCGCTGCTCACATCAATGGATCATGTAAAGTCCAAGCCAAATCCCACCTTGCAGTCTGGAATCTCCAAGAAGTGGCACTCTACTTTGAAACATCAAAGCCACTTCTCTGTTGAATTGCTCCCCACTACTCACGAGCCTTCCAATGCACCCTTTATAGCCGTCACGCCAAGCTTGATGCCGTGATGTCAATTGCTCTGTTAATACTTTGATCGCTCGAAGGCCACATCCATGATTGAGGGACTGCACTGCTGCTTGCTGCATTTCACCAACAAACTTTAAAGGGTTGTCCAACCTTTCTTGGTCAATGATGATGCATTGTCCTAGTGTTGGCAGAATCTCCACGTTGCTTGAATCAGAATCTTCATGATTTAAGGCCTTCAAGACCACACTTTGGATGATTTGGATGATGAGACCTATTGAGATCACTCTTCGAAGCAAAACACATTTCTTATTGATGGCATAGGGTCTGCATGCTTTGCTAATAGCTGACTTCTTGATGCAAAGATAGGTCCCCTCTTCCACTGGTTGATGCTCGCTGTTGAGGATGATCAATTGGCGGTTGAGCTCGCTGATGAAGATGATCAATTGGCGGTTGAGCTTGCTGATGAAGATGATCAAGTGACGGTTGAGCTCGCTGATGAAGATGATCAATTGGCAGTTGAGCTCGCTATTGAGGATGTTCAAGTGGCAATTGATGCTGCTGTTGAGGATGTTCAAGTGGCGAACTTAAAATAACAGCTTAGCAGTCTTGAAATAACCATGTTGAGTGGAAGCAAAAAGCTGCAAGTCAATACTAGAAGTCAAAATTGGCAAAAAAAAGAAATGGGGGCAAAGTTATACTTAGATAATTTAATGGGTTGGAAATTTAATTTCTAAAAAAATCCTAAAATTATTTTAACTTAATGGGTCAATTTAATTTTAAGTCCATTTATTCTTTGGATTTAATTAAGAAAACCCAAATTCCTTTATGGATTACTTAAAAATTCATCTTGATTTTAAGTCCAATTCATGTGAGGTCCAAATTTAATTAAGAAGCCCAAGTTTGCAAGTTAATTGAAATGACCCAAGTTTTAAATAATTTAAAATGAAGGCTGGAGGCCTAAATCTGGTCCAGATTCCAAAGGTCCACTCAAACCATATTCCAGTCCCTGGATCACGCCATTTCTTGCCAATTCCAAATCTGCCTCCGCAAGTCACGCGGCTTCTTCTGCAGGAGATCGAACCAGTGCCGACAATTGTGCCCGAAATTCCGATCTCAGCCGGAAAATCGCGCATAGGAATCGCCATCAGATCCGCTCCTCGCCGTCCGAGACGCTCTGCCGGAAAATGCACAAATCCGAGCCATAATCACTGCATTGCTGTCCAAATAACGCCGTCGTATCAGACTTGTAACACGCTGCCCCATCTTTAACCAAGATTCTGCTGCCACGAACAGCCACCAACATGCTGCCGCCGATCCGAAGTCGCGTTGAGTCGCACCGCCGCCTCACGCCAGAAGTCGCACACTCGCCGCCGATCGTCTCTGCTGCTGCGCTTGCAAAATCGCACCGACCGCCGCAAGCCATCTTAGCCTAAATTGCGCACAAATGGCATTAGTTCTGCAAGAAACCATCCGCCGCTTTACTCGCTGGAGCCTGAGACCTCTCGCCGCAGTTCCAGAATCCCGCCACCGGAATAGCCAGAAAGCCGCCGACCTTCAATTTGAAATTCAGCCGCAAAGCCCGCCGCACCACTGGTCTTCTCGCCGGAAATCGAGCCCACGCTCCGTAATCCACAAATCTGCCTCCACAACCACATCACGTTGCTCCAGCTTGACCAAATCCTACAAGAAATTCCACCGCCGTCACAGCCGCGATCTGAAAATTGCCACGGAGTCACCGATTGCCACTAACTCACCACTGTCGCCGCAGGTCTTGCCCGGATCCGCCTAGAGCTGCCGAAAGTTGCTGAAGTAGTCGCTGATTGCTGAAAAAAATCGCGAATTTGCTGTCCGTCGCTGAATCTGGAAGACGCCATTAACCGCCGTGACACAGATTCGCCGGAATCGCGCACCATCTGCCCTTCAATTTGGAAACCGCGGCCTTCAAAAAAAAAAAAAAAGGCGAAAAGAATGACTAAAGAGGAGATTACCTTTGAAGAAGGGATACTTTTGGCTGCTGTATGATTGTGATATGAAGTTTTGCTCACAATCTTACTTTGGAAATAAATAAAAAGCAGAAGCACTTCTATACTGGCAATTAAAAGAGGAGAAAGGAAAATCAATCTGAAATTGATTTCCTAAATAAAAAAATGGAATTATAGAATAAAATCAGCTCTGGGTCAACTAAGGGAGTCAACTTCACAAGTTTCCTTGCCATCATGGATGGCAAGTTGGCAACGGGACGGGTTTGGCCTGTTCCAGGACCCGTCCCGTCAAGAATTTTTAGGACCCGAGACCTGCCCCGTCCTGCTTCAATTTGGAGTTGGATCCGCCCCGTCCCGTCCCACGAACCCGGCGGGTTTTACCCGTCCCGACCCGCCTACCTTCCTATTTTTTATTTTATTTTATTTTTATCATACATATTAAATACTTTACACAAAATATAATAAATTTTAAAATATAACATCAATATGCATATGAATAATTCAAATAACAATAAATATGCAAAATAATCCACTTCAAGTTTCAACTTATTAAATCCATATATTGTTCATTGAAATTAAAATAATAAAAAAATTAATAAACTCTAATTTGTACAATTTTTTCTCATGACTTTATGCACATATTTAATCTAATAATTTAATGGATACGTTAATTAATAGTCTAATTTTTATATATTTAATTATACATATATAATATAATATATTTATTTAACTATATATTTAATATATATATATATATATATATATATATACGGGGCGGGTCCACCTAATACCAAGACCCGTCCCAATCCCGGCGGGTTTTTGGTCAAACGGGTTCAAACCCACCCCGTGACTCGTTTGACCGGGGTTTTACCCGGCCCATACGGGACGGGTTCGTGGCTGGTACGGGTTTGAACCCGCCCCATTGCCATTCCTACTTGCCATCGAAATGGAATGAGTCATGAAGAAACTTACTTGGACCAATA
Source organism: Prunella vulgaris (assembly GCA_026898435.1). Taxonomy (NCBI): domain Eukaryota; kingdom Viridiplantae; phylum Streptophyta; class Magnoliopsida; order Lamiales; family Lamiaceae; genus Prunella; species Prunella vulgaris. The sequence goes on along the minus strand of JAPKLY010000864.1, from coordinate 34,575 downwards.
ATGGAGTTTTGGGCCAAGATTTGAAAAAAAATAAAATATTGAGCTCAAATCCCCAAAATATAAATTTGGGCAGGAACTCTTAATTGAGTTCAAATAAAAAATGGGTTAACAAAATATGATAAGCCCATTGATGTCATCCAAATAAATCCTTGGGTCAAATTTGCCTAAAAAAATTATTGGGTCGGACCACATATATACATTCCTCCAAAGTTCAAGTTCAAGCGAGGATCAAATTTTCGTGCTTAATTCACTCCAAGTCCAGAAATGACCGTGAACAAAGCACGAGGGGCATTTGTAAGCAAATAAATTTTGCTTACCAATTAAATAATGACACGTGTATAAATTAAATAAATATCAACATATATTACTATTTTAATTTTGAGGATTTATCAAATTAATTCTCTAATTAAATAGTAAAATGATATTTATTGTACACGATACAAGTCGTTATTAAATTACGAGTCTCCCGGTACTCGTAAATGACAATAAATGGTTGATTTGCCCTATTTATGAAGACGGCGGAAATCAATCAAGCTAAATTTGGTTGATTACTTAATCTTGCCAATCAAATCTGCACCAGCCAACCGGAGTGCGCCACGTGTCAGCGCAGAAGAGGAAAATCTTCACCTCTCCACCCAATAAATAGGGGCCTTTCATGATCATTTGAAGTGGTCCACACCCATCGAAGACGAACGAGTAGCAGCAATCCTCTTGACGAGCAAAACTATGAGCTAAGAAGATCTATCGATCCAGCTCTTCGAAGATTCAATCTTTACCAAATATGAAGAAGGTCTTCGAAGATTCAAGTCGTTCTTCGTCAAAATCCTCCAGAAACACTGTTTGATCCAAGACAAGAGGCCAAATCCCTCCGATCAGACATTTTTCTTGAAGAACACCTTGAAGATCATCAAGCGTTCTTCGCCATCTTCAACTGTTCTTTGCCAAATACAGCCAGAAACATCCTTCGATCAGAAACAAGGAGCTCCATCCCTCTGATCAGACGTTTCTATCTGAAGATCAACTTCGAAGACTTCAAGCTTTCTTCGCCGCCTTCAAGTTGTTCTTCGTCAAATTCATCAACAAACGCATCCCGATCAGAGATCAAGGTCCAAGACCCCTCCGATCAAGCGTTTCCAGCTCAAATCCACCTCTAAGATTTGAAGATCGTTCTTCATCAAATTCAAAACGTTCTTCACCAAAATCTTCAAAGACCAACACTCGATCCAAAACAAGACTTCAACGTCCTTGGATCAAGTGTTTCAAGTCAAGCCAGTCAAAGCCGACTCAAAAGTCAAAATCCAGTCAAGTCAAGACCAAAGCCGAGTCAAAGTTGAAGGAGAATCAGAGGAACATAGCTAGAGAGAGAACTCAAAATAGAAAAATAAATTGTATTTCAATTTCAAGTGTTAATAAATTTTTATTACATAAGAATTGTTATTACAGTCCCAATTAGTATTATTTGGACTCCTAAATTAGTACTAGGTCCGAAATTATTAAGAGCAAGGAAGAGAGGTATTATTGTTGAGGTTATAGTATTAGTCCTCTAAGAATATTATTTCCTTAAGTATTAATTCATTAAGGGTATGTTAGTAATTGATGAATTAATTTTAGGGATTTGACTTTATGAGGCTTTGACCAAGAATAGGATTAAGAATAATACATGGGAATGTATTGATAATTTTTGAAAATATGGGTCTTGTGTATTAAGAGAATTTTCGAAAATTTATAGGGCATTAAGACTAGGACTTTTGGTATCTTTATTTATGGAAATAAGTCATATTTTCTTATGCAAGAAAAATACATGCTTGAAGGTTAAGTATCATATTCTAGTAAGGATCTTTTAATTATGGAAATAAGTTGCCAAGTATGGAATAAGAGATACATCAAGATATTGGGCCAATTTTCTTACCTCTTAGCCTCAAATTCGGCCAGCCCTTATTTCCCAACCCTACACACTTTTTTCAACTCTATAAATATGTATTGATCAAGACCTCAAAGCCCTTAGACACCCTAATTTTCGTACAGCCCCTAAGCCACCCAAAAATTGTCAATTTCATGAAGATATAGGACTAGATTTTGGTCAGCAACTTAGGCAAGAGGGAGAGCAATTTCGGCAGCCATACTTAGAGGAAGAGAAGTAGGATTTCAAGCAAGGATTTAGCAAGCAAACGTACAACACATCTCTAATTTTCAAGACAAAAAAAGGTGAGGGAATTAACGGTGAAAAGTGGTAACATACAGGTTCAGTTTATAAATTTTTGTTAACGAGTTTTGTTATTTTACATACTTTATGAGGTGATACTAGTCGTAAAGTGACTACGTATCTAAATGTTTATGAGGGGTGATAGCCGTAAAGTGGCTATGCATCAAAAGCCGTAAAGTGGCTATGTATCAATTGTCGTAAAGTGGCAAAAGTAAAAGGGATGATAGCCGTAAAGTGGCTATGCATCAAAAGCCGTAAAGTGGCTATGTATCAAGTGCCGTAAAGTGGCAAAAGTAAAAGGTTAGGTGTGTTTGATACATGTCTCATGTCTTTAATTTATGTATTGAACTTGTATATTTTCCTCACGGAGTGATTTCGATTACTCACCCTTTCACCGAATAAATATTTCATTTTTTCATGAGTAAAGGCTACGAGATTGGCGATGCTGAGGGAGGTGGATGTGATGCGAGTAAAAGGAAGATAAAGTACGAAGTTTTATTAAAAACCATGTAGGATTTATATTTTATGATTTCATGTTTTCCTATGTTTTGGCACTATTGAGTATTTCCACATGTTGGATGTTTGCATGTTTTATTTCGTTGAGTGCACGGACACATAGATGATTGATTTAAGATTTCTATGGTTTGATGAATCATGGGACTTTTATTATGGATTTTTATGAGGTATTATGTTATTATGATTATGTGTTAAATTGCATGAATATTAGTATTAAGTTGATGAATAATTTTATGAAGATATAGGCTGCTAGACAAATTTTATTGAGTGTGATTATGTGTTGAATTTATGTGATTAATTGTCCTAAAAAAATTAGTTATTGTCCTTAGATTTGCATGCTCGATAAGTCTAGTTTTATAACTCCAAAAATTATGAAACTTTACCAGCTTTAATGCCATGATATGATATGCATGTTGACCAATTTTCGTGAGTTTTTGCCTAATAGAAGTCAAGGTTCCAGTTTTAGTCCTTTATGTGATTCTAATCCTCAAATTCCTTGTTTTAAAAATGCCAATTTTATGCCCAGCTATATTTCGAAATTTTGGCAGTTTATTAGCCATTAAAAATTAAGTTATTTTGGTCTTCAAACCTGGAGTAAATTCGTTTTAAAGTTCCAGATTAATTTTAGTCCTTTAACTTTATTCTACGAGCTTTTCATGCGTTTTTAAAAGGGATTTTCGTGGCAACTCTTTATATTATGTCTAATATGATTTATTTAAGTATTTAGAGGTCTTAAATGGTTTGACAAGATAATAGTATTAGCAAATTAGATTTTATTAAAAGAGGAAAAGAAAAAGGAACAAAGAAAACCCACAACCCGGGAGGCGGGATCGAATAAAATTTATAATGGTCTCATTAAAAACCTCGCCGAAAAACCACCCTTGTGGGAAAACCGGACAGAGGAAAAAAGAGTACCAAATAAATTAAAGCCATCCCTTAGAAAAAAAATATAAAAAAACAAAGAAAAGCTATAAAAACCAAAAGAAACCGCAACAAAGAAAAATCTCGACCAAAATGTTGTCCCAAAGCAGCAATCAATGCATTATGACAGCCAAGTGTATTCGAGTAACAAGCTCCAGCAGTATAAATCCAAACCAAATTCGCATCAAATCAGCAAGGAGTAACGTCCATTATAAATACAACTCAGCTGCACAAAGTTCCACCCAAAGTGCCACATTCTATCCCAAACGTTACTGATACTCTATTACCTTCCAACCCACAATAACTCCCCCAAACATTCCCCCATTTCAGCACTTGCCAGAAGGAGTAAAACACAGTTAACGCCCCAAAAACGTCAACCAAAGTAACCCCCAAAATCTGAAAAAAGGAAAGGCCCAAATTATGCCCAATCAATAAATTAAAAAAATCAACCACATAACTCCCAAATTCCAGCGGTAAAAACCCCCAAAAAATCACGCTGCTGTACATCACAAACTGTTCACCATGAGTAACTCCGTGCATAAATTCAACAGTCAAAGCCCCACCCCCTACCCCAAAAAGGCTAACTAAAAATGAAGCTCGTTGTTCCGTCATTCCCGAACAGAGTGGCAGGTAACAGCTGCCCGTGGAAACAAAATACAGCACCCATTTGCAACCCAAAATAGAAGATATAGCTGAACAGCCTAACCACAATAAGACACCCACAAACAATTGCGGCACCAACAAAGGAGCACAAAACTGTTGTCCATCAAGCAAATAAAAATGTTAAGAACTTCCAGAATAACAACAACAAAAGTGTCAATAAAAGGATATAACTGAACCCAAAGCAGTGCACCAGAAAGAACCATGTTCATCCATCCGTAAACCATAACTCGATGGAAATCCGCACAAGTACTCCCAGCAGGGAACAAGGACAACCCATATCCCATACAACAACCCCAACAGAGAATAGAGCCAATGCACCAGGAACCAATATACATAAAATAAAATTAAGACAAAACCCTTGAGAAACTTGCATGCATGTCCAAAAATAAAGAGTGGCCAAGGAAATCAGGCCAACGGCCCCCCCAGATTCCTGGGATTCGTCTGCGAGCTAAAGCATCTGCAATGGTATTACCTTCACGATAAATATGAGAAAAACGGATTGTCATAGATTCCATAAGACCCGTAACATGTTCCCATCGAGACCCCACCCGCCACAGAATGATGCCTAATTCACGACGCATTGTTTTGAAAGCAAGAATCGAGTCTGACTCCACCCAGATATGACCCCAGCCCCTATCATGAGCAATTTCAATAGCCAACAGAATCGCTGTGATTTCAGCCTCGAGTGGCCAGCCCCAACCTGCCTTATATGTCCCAGCTATAATGATAAAACCCCGTGGATTACGAAAGACAATCCCAGAATAACCAAAGTTAGGCGGGGCACATAAACTTGCATCCACATTGACATTAACCCAACCGGAGGGAGGGGGCTGCCACCTTCCATGAATCACCCGCAGGACAACTATCGGACGAAGCGAAACACCAAGTTACCGGACAAGAAGCAGTTCGTCCACCGACCCAAATGAATGACCCCTAACCGTGCCCGCTAATTCTCTAATATGAGCCAACACCAATGCTATACATCGTCTTGGGGTAATGTCAACCTCCTCATGAACCTGGAGATTACGGATTCTCCAAAGGCCCCAAATAACAGTAACAAATGTGAGTTGCCATAATTTCCCAATTTGTGGAGAAAATTGTATTAAAGAAGCGTAAACCACCAAATAAAGGAAACCCTCATGCAATGGAATAGAAACACCAAAGAGTTGAGCCATAGCATCCCACACTTGTCTAGAGAAACAGCAACTCAAAAAAATGTGAGATAAACTCTCCGGACCATCCATGCATAAAGGGCAAATACTCGGACCTGCAACCCCAAAATGAGATAGCCAATCTGATGTAGGAATCCGCCTTTGCATAACCCGCCACACCAAAATTGACCTGCAAGGCGGGATAAATGGCTGCCAAATCCACTCGAAAGGGAGAGCAGTAGGGACAGCAGAACGCAAGCTGTCATAAGCATTCCTAGAAGTAAATTCTCCCGACACCGTGTTCTCCCAAACAACTCTATCTACCTCCGCTGAGACAATAACCCCCAAAATGTCCTCCACGACGCCTGGATAAGCAAGAGCAAAAGAGATATCCAAATGCCAGCAATCATCGTAGAAAAAATCACCCACCCTACCCTCCAATGTACAAGCCACGTGAGAGGAAATGTCCAAGGCATCCACCAGAACGTAACCTAGCCAATTCTCATGCCAGAACTTGACGTTAGAATACCTCCCAACTAACCAGCGAGCCCCAGTTGCAATGCTTGGCAAGTGTCTTTTAATACCAGGCCAAATAGAGGAAGGAAAACGGGAACTTCGCCTAACCCGGTCTGCAAAGAACCTATCATGAAGCAGCTGCAGATCAATTGTGCTAGCTTGAAAAACATCCCAAGCTAGCTTAAAAGTGTAGGAGGCCTTAGCAAGGCGCAAAGAACGAATTCCCAGGCCCCCTTCCTTGAGAGGAGAGCAACACTTCTTCCAAGAAACCAAGCAGGATGAGTTCCGAGTCAAGGTGGAACCTGTCCAAACAAAGTTCCTCATAGCATCATCTACCTTCTTAACCAAGGCAGCCGGTCATTTATAAATCATCATTGTATGAACCAAGGATCCCACGATAACCGAATTAACAAGACAACGTCTACCCGCCATCGAAAGTGAAGACCCTTTCCAATGAGAGAATTTGGCAATGATAGAATCAGCCACCTCCTGCAGGTGAGTGCGTTTAGGAGCGCCAATAAAGATGGGAAAACCAAGATAATTGAAAGGGAGGGGGCCACTCTCAATTCCCGTAACACGCTTCATACGCCGTCTAAGTGATGTATTGACTCGTGGTCCAAAGAAAACACGAGATTTGTCCGGATTGTAGTGTTGCCCCGAAAGATTACCATAGGAGCGTAAAATATAATGGAGGCCAGACATACATTCCTCAGTTGCATGAAGAAAAATAATGATGTCATCCGCATAGAATAAGAAAGGAGGCGCACACCTTGAAGACCGCAAACAGCCAACCCCAAAACCCCAGTCGAGCCAACGTCCCAAAGCCTCCTCAGCCAGACAAAACAGTAATGGAGAGAGGGGATCTCCCTGACGAACACCCCTAGAGCACGCAAAATACCCCTTTGCAACTCCTCCCACAAGAATAGATAAACGAGAAGAGGACCGAACAGCCTTAATAATGGCCCGAAACTCAATGCTAAACCCCATACGAGCGAGAACAGCCAAAAGGAAGTCCCAATCGATCGTGTCAAAAGCCTTCTTAATATCAATTTTTACCTGCCCCCCTCAAATGCATACCATTTATAGCTTCCGAAGCTAAGGCAACACAAGTGTGAATGTGTTTCCCCGAAATGAACCCAAATTGAAAAGGAGTGAGGTATTGACCAATGAATGAACCCAGACGAGTGGCAATAATTTTTGTGAAAACCTTGAATATAAAATTACTAAGCACTATTGGTCGGTAGTCCTGGACACTAGAAGCACCCTCAAATTTCTTAATAAGGACCACAAAACTTGAATTGATGTCAATGGGGATGTGGGCAGCACCAATAAAATATTCCACAGCCATAAGTAAATCTGCCTTAACAATATACCAACACCTGCGGAAGAAAAGGCCTGGATAGCCATCCGGGCCTGGTGAGCTGCCTTCATCCAAATAAAAAATAGCCAAACGCACCTCTTCCAAGGAGGGGCAGGCTAATAGAGAAGCGTTGTGACTATCCGAAACCCTTTGGAAGGGTAAAATATTCAAAATAGAGAAATTCGTCCTCTGCAGGCTGTCCTTCGCAAACAAGTGCTCATAAAATGAAATAGCATGCGAAGCGATAATGTCCTTGTCCGATGTCAGCTGCCCATCAACTAATAATTCCCCCAAATCATTGCTGTCATGTCTAGTACGCTGCAAAAGGTGAAAAAACGCAGAATTGCGGTCCCCGTCAGTAAGCTATTGAAGGTGAAAGCGCTGGGAATAAAACTCCCGTTGCCGACGGAGGAGACCATTCAAACGAACATGGCAGTCAATCTCCTCACCAAACCGGGAATCTGAGTCCCCATTACTATAGATATCCTGCTGCACCTGTTTCAGATTTGCAGAGGCGGCTGCAATTTCATCGAAAATATTCTAAAACACCTCACGATTCCAGATTTTCAAATTCTGTTTCAGCACTTTAAGTTTGACAACCAAATTGGTGATAGGATTAAAGTGTGAGGGGCTGGAACTCCAAATCTGCCGGACAAAGGCCTCAAACCCATCATGCTGAATCCACATCGCCTGAAAATGAAAAGGTCTAGGGGGACGGTCAGCACCCGTGTTCGCAGAAAGCAGAAGGGGATGATGGTCCGAGGAATGGCGAGGGAGGGTCTCAAGGTGCAAACTGTGCCAAAGACCAACAAAAGAATGAGAGGCTAAGACCCGATCCAATCTTACAGAGATGATGCCCCGGGAGCCGCGACGTGAAGACCAAGTAAAAGGAAAGCCCGAAGATTCCAAATCAATCAACTCAAAAGTATCAACAAAAGCTCGAAATTCATCTACCAGGAGAAAATTGTGAATAACAGACGGAGCCCGTTCATGAGCCCCCATAACCACATTAAAGTCACCCATCAAACAAAGGGGTGTGTTCGCAAGACCCAGAAGAGAGTCCCAAAGCCCACGACGAAGGACATAATTATTACTCCCATGAACAAAACCTAATGTAAAAGAATAGGGCGGGCACCCTTGGATCACCACACATTGATCAGAGGAAATTGTAACCGTAAAAGATTCACTAAGATGGTGCCGACAAAGAACCCAAATGTTTGGGCGAGAGTGAGGACGGTAATTCTCCATCAAGAGATCCAAACCAAGACCTCTCCAGAAAGCACTACTTACAGCCTGGAACCTGATTTTGGGCTCAAGTAACGTAACAATATCCATGCTATGGGCACTACAAAGATTACGAAACGTATCCTGGGTGAGATTATTACCGAACCCCTGCACATTCCAAGAAAGAAGAATCATTTCAAAGGCAATTGGCCGTGCGTCGGCGACCTAGAATGAACCCCCTCAACTTCATCGGCCCAATTACATCGTGCCACCAGGGATAACTCGGGAGCTTTAGGGCCTTGACCATCAAGTACAAGTCATCCTTTTGCCTTGTTTTTTAATTTTTATAGTGTCCAGAGATCCGCATCCGATATATCCGAGCCCTTAAGGGCATCCCGGAGAAGATCCGAGTCCCTTGATTGCTGAGAAGATAAGCTGCCAGAATGAGGCAAAGAGCCAACAGAGGCAGTAGCCTCGCGAAGGGGTTCAAAAGAGTGAGTGGTACCCAAAGGGACCAAAGCAAGGGCATCCGGAGCGTGAGCTGGACCACGGGAAGAGGACCCCTGCTGTATGTTCTCATTCAAATCATTGCATATCAAATCAATTGTGGCCATATGTTCCCCCTGAGTGGAGAAAGGAACCTCTGCTTCTTTATTATGTTGGTGTCGATGCCGACTGCGGCTACGAGCACGTGGCCTTACCTCAGCGGGCCCACTCCACCGACAGCGTGAAGGACCATGCCCCACCACCGAGCAAACACGACAGAATTCCGGGAGACGTTCATAGGTTAAGGAAGTGAAAGCACATTGTCCCGCCCGATGAAACATCACCTTCTCCTCCAAGGGTTCTTTCAGGTCAACCTCAATTAGCATTCGTGCAAAGTGGTCGTACGTCATGTTACGAGTGTTCTCATCAATCCTCACCAAAGTTCCAACAGCAGAGGCCAAAGATTCCAAGATACGGGGGTGCCAATATTCGATGGGCAGATCAGCAAAGCGGACCCACAGCTGAGCCATCGATGTCTTAACCTTTTGCGGGTTGAAGTCGGGGACCTAGCTACTTCTGGAATCTAAACAGTCTCGTGCTTACCCTGTAAGCCTTGCCCACAGATATCCTATCATGATCTGCCAAGCCACCAAGTAACACCGTGAATAAACCCCTGCCCAGGGGAATAAGTTTCGGGGAAGAAGAAAGCCCCAGAACCAATGATAATAGTATTAGAGAAAATGGATTTGGTATTAGTTAGTGGACTATTTTCATACACACCCTGCTTTGATGAGAACACCCTGACTATTTTTGAAAGTTTTACACTCCAGCTGCTGTATACGAATTATTTATGTATTATTGCATGATTTAATTGATGTCTTATATGTTGTATGATATTAGAATGAGTTAGTTTCACATGTGAAATATGTTATGAATAAATGTGGTGATATTTTGTGATTCCTATGAATGTAATAAGTGAATTATGTTAGTTATACTTGAGATGGTAATTTTAGGATTTCTATGATCATGTTGAATGAGTTATGTATTTTTAAATGTAGGATTTATTTATTAGAATTATATTACTCTGATTTAGTTCTAAAAGGTTTTTAAAAGAAAAGAAAATTTTATTCCAAGCACGTTAGTTCACATCCTAAAAGATATTTTCCAAATTATTAATTATAAGTAAGACTTCCGCTGTTTATGAAAATTGGGGCGTGACAATTATTGTTAACCATGTTCTTAGATAGCTTAATTGTTGATTTACATTCTCAATTAGCCATGGGCTAATTTCCTTTTGCATTGGTGTATGAAGCTTATGTAGTAGTTTGGTAATTCTATCCATCCTATGCATGTATTGTGAAATTAATTGGTTAATTCTCTTAATTGATGATATGAATGAATGTTTGGTATTGCTAATTGAATATTTTGAGCATTAGTGGATTAGCAAGACATGAGAATTGAGCTTGTTCATGAAAGTTCTATATTGAATGTTGTGCATGCCAAATGTGTAGGGAAATGACTTGTAAAATATTTTGATAAAATCCCAAAAACCCTCCTGATGTATTAATGTATCACTAAGACTTAGAAATATAGCCAAAAGTGTTAAGAGGCTATGATAAAAACTTAGAATATAAGTTTGTGTACAAACAGACTACTTTTGCTAAAACTAGTCTGATGAGTCTAGACTAGCCTGATGAATCTTAGACTAGCCTGATGAAGGATTAGGAGATACACCCACTGACTGAAAAATGCACCTCAGAAGACTAAGTCCAAACAGCCTGAAAGGACTCCCCTGAAGACAAGTAACCTGATACATTAAATGCTATTCAACATTTATTAAGGAAGCAGCCAACACATAAATGAAGTGTTAAATGCAGTAAAGAGAATGTTCCAAGTCACCAGATGAAAAGACAGAGGACTTCAATGCAACCGTTGTGACTAGACTGAGGAACAATTAAGTCAGATCAATGAGAAGCTGCCACCTATGTACGGACCTGACACAAAGACTGACCTATCAGTACCAAGTTCAGAAGCAACCAACAACCTAGGATGGCACAATTTTCAAAGGCGGCTGCATTAACTCTAAGCAGGCATTTAATGAGCTATCAACCATTAATGCTTAAGAGTTGACCATCCAAAATCTGAAGAAGATCTTGAAGAACGTTGGACTGCTACATTTTCACAGATTTGACATTACAAAATCTGAAGAAAATCTTGAAGAACGTTGGAACACCAAAATAGCTTGAATTTGAAACTATCTCTCCAACGGATAGTCTTTCAAATTCAAGTCAATAAATACAAGAGTTGAAGAAGAAACTAAGTACGGGAAACTAACAAGCTCTACTGATAATCTAAAAGCTCTCAAAAGTACATCATACTCTCTAGCACTCGAAATCACACTAGTTTCCCAAGTGCTCACATTGTATAGAGCTCAATCTTGTATTTTAGGCTTACACTGTAATATCCTTAGAAGCCTACTGAGATAACCCAATCTAGATACTACTCATCATTGTAAAGGGTTATCTGAACCTTAGTTGGAAAACTTAAGTCCTTAAACTCAAATAGGTTCAAGGCTGAGAGTTGAAAGAAAGTAAGCTGAGGAGTGTCTCAGTTTGAAATCTAGAGAGGACTAGGACTCAGTGACAATCCTAGAGATCAAGAGAAGCAGTTCTTGATCAGTGCACCTTGGCACTCTAAAATAAGAAATTCCTGTTGTTAAGGAATTCTCCTGTTAAATTAGGAAAAGTGGATGTAGGAGAGTTTAACTCCGAACCACTATAAATTCCTGTGTCTTGTGTGCTTTTGTGTGAGTTAACAACTTCAATTATTTTAGAAATAATCCGCTGCACAACTAAAACTTTGATCAAATCACAGGCCACTTATGAGGCGACCTCTAAGTCCACTGATATTTTAATAGGTAGCCTGTGCTTTTAAAAGTCTGCTGTAAAACTGATATTTGAAAAATCTGTACTTACATGTGTATCCCCCCATACACCTGTCTTTGTCTATTTGGGACCAACAAGTGGTATCAGAGCAGGGGTTTAAAGAACCACTGCCTTGATATATCATTAGTGGTCATTTGAACTGATCTGACAAACCTTTCTTGAAGTTTCTCTTTAAAAATGTCTACTCAAGCAGAAGGACCAATCAACACAGGGAACGCAGCCACAGGAGCAGCCCATACCAATGTAGTAGGGAGTTCAGACTCCAACATGGGAACCAATCCTCTCAATCATCTAGCACATCACAAGCTACCCCAGTTCTCAGTAGAAGGCTATGATTTCTGGGATGAGGGCTCACCTAGCCTGTGTGCATGATGAAATGCTCAGGGTAATCACAAGAGGTCCCTTTGTCTTTATGACTGCTAATCCTAGGATCACACAAGCTCAAATTAATGATCCTAGAGAAGAGTGGCCTAAGGATGAAGATGACTTCACTGCTGATGAGAGGAAAAGACATAATCTCAATTTTGTAGCCATGAATATATTGTACACAACCATTCCTGACTCTGTCATGGGAAGGGTTGTTCATTGTACAACTGCAAAAGAGATATGGGACACTTTAGCTCTCCTGTGTGAGGGTACTGACAAAATCAAAGAAAACAAATTGTCAGTGACTGTTAAAAAATGTGAACAATTCTCAATGAAATCAAATGAGACCATTGACCAACTTGATGGCAGGTTCACTAACATCATGAATGAGATAAACTCCCTTTGAAAAGTCTACACCAAGAGGGAGGTTGCTCTCAAAATTCTCAGGGGACTCTCACCTAGGTGGGATGTATACTCTGTCATGATGCAAAACACAAAGGATCTGTCCAACATGTCTATGCAGCAAGTGTTCTCAGAACTCAAGGCCTATGAGTTTGATCTCAACAGGAAAAGAACTACAGAAGAGCCTTCCTCATCTGAGAAAAGAGTAGCCTTCAGGGCAAACAGTTCTGAAGCTGAACCATCCAAGATCAAGAAAGCAAACAAACCCTGCAAATCCCAGAGCAAAGCTGAGCTAAAAAAAGAAATGAGTCTTCTAGCTAGAAGGTTTGAAAAGCTAAATTCAAGGTTTGGAAAATACAAGAGATATTATCAGGATAGGAAGGAGAAGAAGTCCAGGTTCATCCCCAGGAATGAAAAGGAACCTGAAAAAGAATGCAAGCGAAATAACAAAAGTGAGGAATCTACATCAAAATCAGATTCCAGAAGGAAGGACAAGGAAGAAGCTGAAGATGATGACAAAAGATGCTTTTAGTGCAACAAGACAGGCCACTTCCAGTATGATTGTCCTCAGCTGAGTTCTAAGGAAAGGAAGGAAAGACAGGCCACGAGGGATAGAAGACTGAAAAGGAGAGCAATGGTGGCAGAAGATGAAGAGGCTGCAAGCTCCTCTGAGGAAATATTCACTGATAGCAGCGATGATGATCTATGTCTCATGGTCAATGATGAACCTGAGGTACAATCCCAACTTTGTCAATTAATAGTACAATCTCCTGACCCCAGCTCAGAGTCAGCAGGGGACCTCAACCTTCAGTTCTCTTTGGAACAATTGATGGTTGACTTCTCTAGGCTGCAAGAGGCATACCTCACTCTTGAGGAAGAAAATAGGATGCTAGCCAATGAAAATACCAAGCTAGCTGAATCTAAAATTGAGGCAGACCTTGCCTCAGCATCCCAAACCATTGCCCCTGACAAATGAAGTGGAAACACTCAAGAGTCAGGTCAGTGCAAAGGATGAGCTGATCAGGGGACTGACCAATGATCAGATCAGGATAGCTAGTGAAAACAATGAGCTAGGTATCCAAGTAAATTTGCTGAAGGAATCTGAGGATCATCTGCTGAGAAAGCTAGAATCTCTGAATAAACCCTCTCTTGCTATAGAGCAAATTCTGAGTTTACAAAATAGCTCAGACAGCAGACGTGGGGTAGGATTCTTCCCATGAACATCCTCAGAAGGCCCTCCCAACACTGCACCCACTTGCAGTAGTGAGAGAGTGTTTGTAAGGTCCTCTGAGAATCCTAGAAGGATCCTTAATTGGGCAAAAGGTCTGCTAAACCTACTAGGGAGGTGATAGTGCCATGTAGGCCCATTGAAAAGGCTAGAACAGCCTATACACTTCCCAGAATAAACTCCATAGAAAACCAATTCCAAAGAAGAAACTAACCTTCTAGAAACAAATGGAGTAATGTTCAGTACATCTATCCCCAACCTAGATCTTCTCCTAGGAGACAATCTAGGCAGAGGACAAACTGACCTGAACCCTCTGTCAGGGGAGTTCACAGAAAGGTTCACTACAGGGAACCATCCTCATATATCCTCCCTTATCAACAACACATTAGGTCAGCTGCACTAAAGTCCTTTAGGAACAGGAGGTATATCAACCCACCTGTCCCAAAAAGGACTAACACCTATAGGCAGCCAACTCCTAAGACATTTAAGGAGTCCACTGTCTATGTAGATGTTTATGGGAGAAGAATCAGCCAGTCCAAAGTAACTAGGACTGTTAAGCAGATTTGGATCCCTAAAGGTACAGCTAACCAAATAGGACCCAACACAAAATGGGTACCTAAGAATTAATTTTTATGCAGGATTCTGTGGACTCTCAAGATGACTGGTATCTGGATAGTGGTTGCTCAAGGCATATGACAGGCAAGCAGAGTCTGCTGACAACTACAAGGAAAGGAAAGGTCCACAGGTCACTTTTGGTTACAACTCAAAAGGAATCACAGAAGGTTATGGTACCCTGATGATAGGGTCAGTCCAGGTAACAAATGTATCATATGTCAGTGGACTGAAACATAATCTGCTCTCTATAAGCCAATTTTGTGACAAGGGATATAATGTTGAGTTTTCAAGTAACCTGTGTTGTGTAAGAAATGCATCAAACACACAGGTGCTACTAACAGGGTCTAGGAAAGGAAATGTTTATCTTGCAGATTGGAGATCATGTCCAAAAGAGACCTCTCTCATTGCCAAGAGCTCAAGTGACCTAACTTGGCTATGGCACTGAAGACTCAATCATTTGAATTTCAAAACCCTCAACAAAATCTCAAGGTTGAGCCTAGTGGAAGGGATACCAAATGAGGTGTTCAACAAAGATCACATTTGAAAAGCCTGCTAAGAAGGGAAGCAAATAAAAGCCTCATTCAAAAGGAAAACAACTCCCTCCACTGACAGGGTACTTCAACTTTTACACATGGACCTATTTGGACCTGTCACACCAGCCAGCATCAATGGAAGCAAATATACACTGGTGGTAGTTGATGACTTCTCAAGATTCACATGGGTGATCTTCATGTCCAGCAAGAAGGATACTCAACTCAGGCTACCTGAGCTACTCAAGAAAATATCAAATGAAAAGGATCTGTCTATAACTAAGATTAGATCTGATAAAGGTACTGAGTTCATTAATTCCATTATTACTGACTTCTGCAATAAGTCAGGTATATCCCATGAGACATCAGCTGCAAGAACTCCTCAACAAAATGGAGTAGCTGAAAGAAGAAACAGGACACTAAAGGAGGCTGCCAGAACCATGCTTGCTGATGCACAAATCCCCAAAAGGTTCTGCGCTGAAGCCATACATACAAACTGTTATACTCAAAATAGATCCATCCTCACTAAAACTCAAGGCAAAACCCCCTATAAGCTATGGAATGGTAGGAAACCTTAGGTATCCTACTTACATATTTTTGGCTGTAAGTGTTTCATTCACAACAATGGGAAAAGGCAATTGAAAACCTTTGATAGCAAATTTGATGAAGGAATTTTCCTTGGATATTCCCAAGTCAGTAGAGCCTTCAGGGTATATAACCTTAGAACCGTTGTGGTGGAAGAAACACCCCATGTTGATTTTTATGACTAACCAAGGAAAGATCAGGCTACCAAGGAAATCACTAATACGATGACTAACCTGACACTGGACAAGTCCACTTATAAGAAAGTGGATGCCTACATTCCAACAAGGGACAACCTAGAGTCAGAAGGCTGCACACAAAGGACAAGCCAACCTGAGGAAATCAACACTAATGAAAACGAGTTGAATGACCCAATCCCAGCTCCTTAGGTAACATCTGTCAATGAAGAAGCTGGCCAAGCTGAGACAGACACTGAGCATAACATTCAGGGGGAAGCTAGACTAGACTGTGCTGATAACCTTGAAACAACCCTGAATGATGACTCAGGACTCCTTCCCTATGCCCTCTCCCCTGATTTACTTAGAATTGCCCAATCTAGTGACTCAATCCCTGATGAAGTGATATCCCCTGTGGATAACCCCACTGAAAGAGGACAATCCAAAAGAAGCTGGTTGATTGTGTTAGGGAATTAAACGCGGATATATTCAGAATTTACGTTAAATACAAATTTTGGCCTACAATTAATATCATGATTTAAACATAATTAAATCAAATAATTATGTATCCAACAACATCTTTTGCATGCAAAACATATGAATCATATAATATCACATAAAGCCCTAAACATGCGGAACTAAGGGATTTAGTGAATTATAACTCTTGGAGAAAAGACAGTCCTCTTGAGATGCCTTAGAGCTGAGTAGTATTGATTGAGATCAAATGCGTCCTTCTTGAGACCTATCTCCTTCACAAATTGGTTGAGATCAAAGGCGTCCTTCTTGAGATCCACAACTTGATAAACCCAAAAGTCTTCTCAAGTATTCCCTTGTCCTTTTTCGTACACCAGGTGGGAGGCCACATGAATAATTTCAACACAAGGAAAAAGAATAATTTTGTTGCCCAAGCGACTGTAATTTTTGAGAATTACTCTCTGATAATATAATGAATGAAGTCTTGTATCATCTCATATTTGTTAATGAAATCTCCACAACGGAAGCATTTATGTGGCTTTTAGGTGCGATTTCACTAACAATCGATCAAGAACAGTTTAATGGAACTGCCAAGTGCTTGATTACATGAAGATTTAGGAAGAGCTTCGCTGAGGCTAAGAAAACTTGTATTAAAACGTAAATGGAGGCCTATTTATAGGCAAATACATAAGCAGGTGGTGGCATACACTTTGCCACGCTTCTTCTGAAGCTTACATGTGTTCCTAACCGCTTAAACAAGATAATTACAACGGAAAATTGGGAAAAAATGATGAAAATGGGATCCTGGTGATCTTCTTGAAAACAGGCGAGCAGCAGTTCATTCCTGGCGACCAGCTCTTTGGGCGAGCAGGTGAGCTACTCGCCCACTAACACCTGCTCGCCTATTATGAGAAAATAGGCGAGCATGTGAGCTAGGCAGGTGGTTGGGCGAGCAGGTGAGTTGTTCGCCCATTCCTCTTTTGCACTGCTGCTCGGCCATTTCTTGCTTGTTTGACGATTCTTCTTTTCTTGTATTGATCTTCTTCAACTTTGCCCATAATCATCATATTTGATTAGTTGTTTTGGGACACGTCATCCGATATTCCACTGATTACTTCCTTGATCATCTGGATCAGATTATTTCATCAATAGTTGCCCCTTAGCTTGATGTTTGTTTGAATTTTCAAGAGAAAAACAATTATTGAGCTATTTGGGTTATCTGTGAAGTTTCCTCGTGATACGGAAGTAATCAAGGATTCTTCGTAACCTGCAAATATATGGAGTATGGATATAGTGAAAGACCCCCGTGGCCTCGTTAAAAACCTAGCCGTAAACCACCCTTATGGATAAACCGGTCGTAGGAAAAAAGAGATACCAGGGTGTACCCTCACATATCCATGCCCAAATGATGTAAAACACTAAAAAATGGGTTAGTGTACACTTGCATTGTCAAGATTGGCGATCAACGGTTTGGATTGATGTAGGTGAACATGGGCGAGCAGCTCACTAGGCGACCTGGTGAGCTGCTCGCCTGATGGTGGCGATCAGCACCTACGGCGAGCAGGTGAGTTGCTCGCCTGTTTCGGTGAGATTCCAGGCGCGGAATGCGAAACATTTTTCCTAAAATCGCACGCCACTTTTCTTATTTTCAAAATTTTTGCAATTTAGTCCCTGGGTATTTGCAAATAAGGGCCCACCTTTTTCTTATAAATATCCAAACCTAAAACCTCCCTTTTCTTCTTTCGTCTTCTTCGTTTCCGCAACCAACCTTCAGCGATTTAGTTTCTGAAAATCTGCCCGTCTTCAGCATCTTCCAGAGAAAGGTAGTATATTTATTCTAGTTCTTCCTCGTTTTTCTTGTTCTTTGATCGGATTTGCGAGTTATTCGTTCATATCATCGGAAGTTGCCGATTATGGAATTGCTCTTCGTCGTTCTTTTTGGAAACCGAGGTTTTGAGTTTGGTGCTTGTGGTTTTGGTGTCATTCGTTGTGTTTGTTGGATTGAGGGTGTTGGCTTTCCGACCTTGGAGCTTCGATCACCGAAAAAAAATGGCATCGCCGCCTGGTGGTTCCCCGCCGAGAAATCCAGAAAAACGGCCCATGGTCGAATATCCATTACATGAACTTTGGGATTACTCGAACTTGGTTCAAAATCGAGGTACGGGGAGCTTAGTGATCGGTTTGGATTTTCGGGAGTGTGATCGGGCGGTGCAAGAACGAAGGCGAGCAGCTGCGTATGAAGCTGAACGAGCTGCTCGCCCAGAATTGGGAGCTCAAGGAGCTGCTCGCCAATCTGGGCGAGCAGGTGAAGCTGCTCGCCAGGAGACTTCAACTGTTGCTCGCCGGGATGCCTCTACTGCTGCTCGCCTGGATGCCTCTACTGCTGCTCGCCTGGATGCTCAAGGAGCTGCTCGCCTTGACAGGCAGGCAGGTGCAGCTGCTGGCCAAGATTCTCCAAGTGCTGCTCGCCTGGTGTCTGAAGGTGTTGCTCGCCTAGCTAGGCGAGCAGGTGGAGCTGTTCGCCGGGTCAAACAAAGAGCTGCTCGCCCCAGACGAGCAGGTGGAGCTGGTCGCTCCCAACCCTCGGATAGGGATTTGCAAGCGGCTCGTCGCGCACAGGCTGCTCAATGTAGACAATCAGCCTCCCCTCCGCCTGCTAGAAGAAGATTGCTATTAGCAGACGAAGACACTGAGGATGAAACTGATCCTGACATTCGTTCAACTATTCTTGATGCCTTTGGGACCAGTACCGAGTCTCCTGATACTGAAGTCGTTTGTGAGACTCCCGAGGCTCGGGATCAGTCTGGCGAGGTTCCAAAAGAGATTAACCCTGGCGAGGAGGATGCCGGTTCCGAACTTGGAGAAGATTTCGAGCGTGATCCTGGGCTGAGTCAACAGGAGATATGGGATGACCTCGCCCGAATCTATCAACGTCCTGAGCGATTACCTGAACAGACGATTCCAGAGGGGATTGCACAGGAAATGCGCTGGGTGGTATATCTGGATCGGTACCGGGATCAGTTCATTCGACCTCGGATTCCTCCTGTTCCGTATGAGAAAACGGTATACACTGCCACCACGCATCGAAGTTTGTTGACAGAGGATGACTTAACTGCACTTCGGGATGAATACAAGATTCTGCTTGACATTCATCTATACGTTCCATGTGATTGTGAACGCGCTGATCGACCCCCATCGGGATGTACCGCGTTAAACATTGATATCCTTGAAGCCGGGTTCCCACTTCCACTGCACCTGGTTATTGGACAATTTCTGATGGATATTAACCTAGCGATCACTCAGATTACGCCAAATAGATGGAATAATCTGCTGGGTTTCTTGACGGTGATGGGATTGGAGGGTTACTCCAATCGATTGACGGCTCCCGAGATTCATTACGCAATGATGATCTCGGTATGCAGTGAAGAAGGATACGTATATTACTATTTAAAGGCCCGGGCGGGGATGAAGGTCGTGGAGTTGCTTCCCAATAAAGTGAAACGGTGGAAAGATCAGTTCTTTTTCATCGGAGGGGATTGGTGTGCTTCCACGTCTTACACCGGCACTAGTGAAAGAATTAGGACCCCAGAAGAATATGCGGAATTGAGACGTAAGTATCATTCTCCATGTGTTTTTCATTCCAGAATTCACTAATGTAAACCTTATTTCTTTGCAGGTCTGAGGCTTCCAAAGTGGGGACCGAAAGGAGTTCCTGATTTGTTTCTCTATGCACTTTCCAACGCTTCTTACCACCGCGAGCCGTTTAGGACAGTGAAGCACTTGTCGAGCTACCACTGTAGATGAGTAGCCGGCTTGATCACCAGTCCGCATCATCTCGCAGCCCAAGCTCCACTTCCAGCAGGTTGATACTGTCCACTTGCTAGTACTTCTCCAACTCGTTCATTTCTTTTAAACGAAAAGTTTTTGTGACAGATCAAGGAGTTACGGTCGCGATTCCTCCGGAGTTCCACGCTTTCTGCCGCCGAGTTCAAGATCTTGACTCCAGATTGAATAGGCGCACGATGGATCCTCCAGCAGCATTGCTTCAGTTGCGAAAGAGGAGAGGGATCAAGCCTCCGACGCAACGGGCAGCTGTGCCACCTCCTGTTGCTCCTATCGCCGATCCGCCGGCTCGGAAGAGCCCACCTAAAAAGTCTTCCAAACAGTCAAGAAAAGGTGGCAGTTCTTCTGCAGGTGATGAAGGGAATGTCGATCAGCAGAAGAAGAAAAGTAAGACTACCGCAACCACCGAATTTGGCCGTCCACCTGTTGATCCCCAATCAGGGGATCGTCGCGACCCATCTCCGCCTCTTTCTCGTGAACCAGGCTTTCGCCAAGATGACTCCTACCTTGGATGGGAACGGGAGATTCGAGAGTCGTAAGTTCCTATTCTCTCCCACCATTTTGCATTTGAATCATCATTTTGCTCATGCGATCGTTATTCTTTTCAGTTATCATCCAAGCGATCATCCTTTTCGTTGTGATGCACTTCATCAGGCTGCCTGTTCGAGGGTGCTGAGGTATATGGGTGATATTCCTGATCAGGACGTTCAAAGGGCCACTGAGTTCATTGCTCAGTCTTGGAGCAGAACAATTGACCGCCCGATCCGTCAACAAGACGTGGGTGATAACTTGCTTATGGGCGGGATGTTTGCCATCTCTGTTGCCATCACAATCCAGCGGGCCCTGGATCAGGTACTTGACCTCAAAAGAGCGAATCACAAAGCTGAGGATGAGTGTGAAGAGAATAAAAAGGCTCTGAAGGCAAAAGATGATGAGTTGGCCCGAGCAACTCTTAAGATCAAGAGTACTCTGGAGTCTGAGAATAACGCTATTGCCTCAGTCAAGAAACTTCAGTACAACAATCGGAATCTCAATAAACAATTAACTACGACTACTGAAGGTATTGCTCGTCTCAAGGCTGAGAATGCCGATGCGCATCAGAAGTCTGGTGATTCCCTGGATCGGATGCTGGAGTTGGAGAAGGAGAAAGCTGCACTTCAAAACACAGTGTAGTGCATGTATCCAGAAGAGGAATTTGTGGAGCAGATGGGTGAATCAGCTAACTTCGGATATGTTTGTGCATACTCCGAAAGTATTCGAGCGATTCGTGCTGTTAAGAAAGAGGGGCCGGAGATGTCTGATATGATGATGAGAAAATTATCAGACTTCCTTCGTGCCAATTCGCCGGCCAAGTCGCAGCCTCTTCCCCTGGCTGATCTAGTGGAGTCGGAACTTGACTTGGGATTTCTGGGGGAAGGATATACTATCGTCCGGCCTTAATTGAGATCACAATCAGCTCCTGATGCTCCCTCAACTGCTGCAGTCGCAGAGACTTCTTCCACCGCCCAAGAGACTACTGATGTTGCTGAAGCTTCTCCTGAAGAAGGCCGTCAGGAGAGAGAGAACGAGATCGCCATGTCTTACATCCAGACTTCTCTTGGCGACGATATAACGGCTCCCGGGGTCCCTCCATCTGATGCTGCTCACACCACTGATTAGGATTTTTGTTATATTTGCCTGATGTCTTATCTGTTTTAGACATCAGTTTTGCCTTTTGCTTTACTGCTTTGCGTTGCACTTTTATCTTCTATCTTTTCAATTCCGAACGTTGCTTAAATCTTTTGTTTTCTACTGTACTTCTTTTTCTTCAATGAAGAATGTTTTTTCCAATGCACTTGTTTTGTTTTTAATGAACTCTAATGAAATGCTATTTCTGTCTAACTGTTATACATCGCCTTTTGCGTCTGTTAGGTCTTTAATTCATTTCACTTCGCCTCTTCCTGGGCACGGGATGAATAAGACACTCGCGCAGAAATGGGCCATCAGGAAGCGTTCACTTCATCCTGGGGAGCGTATTTGCGTCCCTTTGGTGGACATGAAGCGCTGTCCCTGTATTACCGGGTACATCCACTCTGCTATCCTCCGGATCGTACGTGACGTCCTTCGGAGGGGCCTCGGATGCACACTCAAGTCCCTCTGTGTGTGGTCTTTCGGGGCTTCACGCTCGGTTCTTATTCGGGAGTAATTAGGCATTTTAACGCCGTAACCTTTCAACCAAAGAAGAGCGTTGGCATGCTTGTGCTCTTTCTGGTGCTGGATGTACAGGCATCGTACAATGCCATTTTATCTCTGCACGAAGAGCATGCTCGACCAGCAAAGCCGGAGCTTTAACTGGAGCACATTTCGGCCCTCTGTAGCCACTTGTTAGTTAGGTAATTTCAGTTAGACTGCGACCTTCTCAACAAAAGACCGTCTATAGCATTCATAATCTGTTCTGAAACAAAATGTACATTTATATCCTCTATTGGTAAAATTTCTTCAAGTGAGCAGCATTCCACGTGTATGAAGATGGTACCACGTCCAGGTCTTCCACTCGCAAGTCCCATTTGACCAACTTCGCGAAACACAAAATGGTCCCTCCCAGCCTGGTCCAAAAGTTCTGGATGGAGTGGATAGATTTTTCCGCAAGACTAGATCTCCTTCTTGGAAACTCCTGGCCTTGACTCGCGAATTGTAATACCGGGTAGCATATTATTTGTATGCAGCGTTACGTACTTCTGCCGTCGTCCACTTTTCTTCAAGGAAATCTTTTTCGATCGCAACGGCTTCGTCATTTTCCTTCTCATTGTACATACAAACTCGCCATGTTGGATTCTGCATCTCCACTGGTACAATTGCTTCGACGCCGTACGCCATTGCGAATGGAGTCTCGCCCGTGCTTGTTCTGAATGATGTGCGGTATGACCACAACACTTTCGGGAGTTCTTCTGATCAGCTTCCTTTTTTCTCTGTCAGACGAAGTTTCAACGTCCGCTTGATAATTTTGTTGATAGCTTCGACCTGGCCATTGGACTGTGGGTGATATGTGATCGAGTAATACTTCTTGATTCCCCAAGTATTACAGAACACTTGGACTTTCTTTCCATCGAATTGTGGCCCATTATCAGTTACGATTGATCGAGGTAAACCGAATCTGCAGATCAAATTTTTCCAGATAAAATTGATCATCTTCTCCTGAGTGACTGTCACCAGCGATTCGGCTTCGGCCTATTTGGTGAAGTAATCCACGGCAACCACGGCAAACCTCACACTTCCTTTCCCAGGTGGGAATGACCCGATGATGTCGATACCCCACTTGGCAAACGGCCAAGGACTGTAGACTGCTTTCATCTCTTGTGGAGGAACATGAATGTTGGGGGCGAACACTTGGCATTTGTGGCACTTTTTTGCAAATGAAATAACTTCTTCTTTCAGGGTAGGCCAGTAATACCCTTGCCTCATGGTTTTGTGTGCCAATGCTCGTCCTGCAACATGGCTTCTGCATATTCCCTCGTGGATTTTGTCGAGAATTTCCCATCCCTGTTTTCCTGAAATGCATTTGAGTAGGGGTGATGAAAATCCTCTTTTGTACAAATGACCATCGATCATCACGTAACGTGCTGCTTGCTTGACTAACCGAACTGCCGCACAAGGATCTTTGGGCCATTCTCCCGAGGTTAGATACTTTCTCAGATCTTTTCTCCAATCGTCATCTTCTTCGTCTATCTCCTCCTGCCCCCCATTCAAAGTTTGATTTATCTGGTAATCAAAGGTTGAAGGATTATCCAGCCGGTTGATGACGACTTCCGTTATCTCCGTTGCCCCCTGGCTGGATGCTAATCGGGCTAAGGCGTTTGCTTGAGTGTTCTCGAGTCGAGGTATCTGTTCAATGTATGCTTGCTGAAACATTGATATCAGATGAGCTACTATCTTCTGGTATAGGATCATATGTTCGTCTTTGGCTTTGAATTCTCCTCGGACTTGAGAAACTATGAGTTGTGAATTGCCAAAAATCTGTACTCTCTTAACCTCGATTGCCAATGCAAGTCTGAGTCTGGCAATCAACGCGTCGTACTCAGCTTCATTGTTGGTTGCCAGGAAAGCAAATCTTATTGCCGACGTGAACACCTGTCGATCAGGGCTTATTAAAACCACTCCTGCCCCGGACGCCAAGTTGGTAGACGAACTGTCTACATATAGGTACCACGGATGTTTGAGATCACTCGCCAGTTCAGATGGATATGTTAGCTCTACAATGAAGTCGGCCAGAGCTTGTCTCTTAATCACCGTTCTCGTTGCGTACGTGATGCTAAATTGACTGATTTCCAGTGACCATTTTAGCAACCTTCCTGCCGCATCAGGGCGATGCAGAATCTGTCGTAGTGGAAACATCGTGAGTACTTCTACCTGGTGATCATAGAAGTACGGCCTCAACTTGCGTGTGCTCATGACCAATGCATATGCCAGTTTCTCCGTCGGAGAATACCAGACTTCTGCCTCATGTAGAGCCTGAATGACATAGTAGATCGGGGAATGGAACTTGCCTTTGGCACGTACCAGCACCGAACTTATTGCTACCTCTGATGCAGCGAGGTAGAGATAAGAGTTTTTTTCCAAGAATTGGTTTGGATAAAATTTGTGTATTGCCCAGATACTCCTTGATCTACTCAAATGCTATCTAGCAATCCCTTGTCCACACAAAATTATCCTTCTTCTTCTTCATGGCCTCGAAGAATGGCCGACATTTATCTCCAGAATGCGAGATAAAATGGTTCAATGCAACTAAGAATCCTGTAAGACGTTGAACTTTTTGAACCGAATCAGGAGGCTGCATATCGATTATGGCTTTGACCTTGGTTGGATTCACCTCTATCCCGCGCTGACTGACCAGATGCCCCAGAAACTTTCCCGAATGAATACCGAAACTGCTTTTCTTCGGGTTAAGCTTCATGTGGTAGGCGCGGAGTATTTGGAATATTTGAGAGAGATGTTCAAGATGGTCTTCCTTGTGCAAGCTTTTTACGACTATATCGTCCACGTAGACTTCAATTGGTCTTCCGATATGCTCGTCAAACATCTTATTCACCAATCTCTGATAGGTGGCTCCAGAGTTGATCAAGCCAAATGACATCCTATTCCAACAGTAAAGATTCTTGTTGGTGTAGAACACGGTATGCTCCTGATCGTCAGGATGTAGTGCAATCTAATGATACCCTGCAAAGGCATCCATGAAGGTCCTGAGCTCGTGCCCTACAATGTTATCGACCAGATGATCAATGTGGGGAAGTGGAAAGTTGTCCTTCGGGCAGGCGTCATTCAAATCAGTGAAGTCAATACAGAGTCTCCATGTGCCATTGGGTTTACGAACAAGGACAGGGTTTGCGACCCATTGTGGGCACAAGGCTTCGTGTATCAACTTGTTGTCCAGCAACTTCTTGACCCCTGTCGTCAATGCTTCATACTTATAAGGTCCAAATTTCCATCTTTTTTGGTGAATCGGTCTGCGTGCTGGATCAATATTGAGTCGATGACAGGCATGTTCGGTCGGGATACCTGTCATGTCTGAATGGGACCATGCAAAAATGTCCAGGTTGTTCCTTAAGAAAGTGATCATTCTTGTTTTGAACGGCTCCGGCAGTTCAGATCCGATGAAGAGTTCTAAATCTTCTTTATCTGGATAAGCCTGGATAGATATTAACTCTTCCATCGGTGTGGCACGTTTTTGCTTTTCTTTCCACCTCGGATCCAGAATAGGTCCTTCCTTGTTTAGTTCATCTTCAATCTCCATCGGTTCACTTTCCAGCCTAGGTTCGAAATCTTGGCTGAGTAGGCATTCATCTGGGTGTACGCCCTCGAGATGCCTATCAGGCTCTGATTCCCCTGGGACTTGTACAATTGGATCAGGTACACTCTCTAGTACGTGAATTGGGTCATCAACCTCCATTGTTTCCACTTTCGCTTGGGAAGCACTCAATGTCTCAGGTTCCAGTTCAGCATTTGGGGGAGGACTTTTGATAATGTGTATGTAAGTGACCGATGGCGCGTTCTGAAGTAAACATTCTCGGGCTTTCTTCTGATCGCCCTTTATTGTGCCAGCTCCGTTTGGTGTCGGGAATTTTATATAGTAGTAGTAAGCCGAACAGGCAACTTTAAATTCATGTAAAAAGGTCAACCGAGGAACCCATTATAGGAGGATGGCTGGTCTACAACGAGAAAATCTACTTGCCTCTTCATGCTCCTATCGGGATCGTCGACCGATACAAGTTCAACAGATAGACGTATAGTTCCTAGGGGAATAGTGACAGCATCTCTGAATCCTATAATCCTGTGATTACAAGTCTCAATATAGGATTCGTAGTCCCCTATCTGGTCTAGAGTACTCTTGAACAAAATGTTCGTATATGCTCCAGTGTCGACCAGCAATCTGTGAACTCGTGCATTCATGATGTTCGTGCTAATGACCAAGGAATCGTTGTGTGGGGTCATGATCCCTTCCAAGTCTTTCTGTGAAAAAGTCAGCTCTGCGGTGGGCTTGGTAGAGGGTCCTACCTCGGTTTTCTTTATTTGGTCAATAACGCGCAATTCTGCTTTCTTCTGCCTCTTCGACGGAGGTGGCCTTCCATCTGTACAGCCTCCGGCTCGGCCAACCTCAGGTTCTTAAACATAAACATCCTACACTGGGCCTGGCGGGGGAAGTAGGGCTTGCTGTTCCTGTCGGCGTCTCGGTCCGGCTCCTTCTTCGTTCTCGTTCTCGTTCTCGCTGTCTTCTCCATTCGCCCTTCGATCAGGCACACGCGGTCTTTTTCCAGGGGCTCGCTTTACAAACTCTGCTAACTTACCATCCTCGTAAAACCTCTACAACTGTCTCAAGAGATCCTGACTTTCACTTGTGAAATGTCTCGTTGCTTTATGATAGGCACAATATTTGTTCCTGTTTGTTCTCCAGGGATCCACCTTGAGCTTTCTTGCTGGTGATAGTTCTCCAGTTCTCTTGACCGCGTTGAAAAGATGGTCAATGGACACAGTCATAACTTGGTTCAGTCTTTCCGCCAACTCGGTTGCCTCGAATGATTTCAAATGCCTGGGGGTTCGGTACTTTCCCTCACTTCCCTTGACTGGGGTTGTCGTATTCGGTGCTTCTTTAACTTCTCCCATGGATTTCTTCAGTGCCTCTTGCATGGCCACATATATCCCGGCCTTGTTCCGAAACTCCACATAAGTTGTCGGACACGCAAGCTGCATTTCTTTCCACAAATCTGATCCTTTCTTCAAACCCGCCATTGCGGTGATCACCTTGGTATCTTCACTAACTGGCTCTCCCTCTAAAAAAATCTTGTCGAACCGTTTGAGGAATTGCTGATCAGATTCCTCCGGTTCCTGGGCAAGATTCGCCAGTCGATGCTTCTGGGTGAAACTGGATGCTGCTCCAGAAAAATGTAACAAAAACTCTCGGCTCAATTGCATGAAAGATATAATCGATGCAGGAGGCATCGCGGTGAACCATCGGTGTGCATGATCTCCAAGTGTAATAGGAAAGTTCCTACACTGGGTCGCATCAGACGCTCCCATAGAAATCATGTAATCTGTATACTTGGACACATGCACCTTCGGGTCTGACGTTCCTTCATACAGATTAGAGGCCGAGAATTGGATCTTTGGCTGAACAGGTGCCAAAAGTATTGCTGCTGATAGGGGTGAAACTGGGATTTGTATCGCTGGGCTGCCTTCTGGGTGTAACGAGACTTTGACCTGAAGGTCTTCGATGACCTTTTTCATTGATCGTAAGATTTCATCCGAAGCCTCTACACCTCGACGGGGTGACCGTTCCTCTCGCTCTAGGCGAGGGGAGTCGGACACTCGGTCACTCGGGTGCGACCTCGCTGGAATCATACTTGCCTTATGTATGCCCTAAGGACCGAGCCTCTCTACTGCCGGCCAACGTAATCTTTCACGGACTGTTTGCTGTCTTCCTTGATCTACCTCCGGTACTCTGCTGGGTCTCCCTTGGTCTACCTCTGGTGCTCTGTTAGGTCTCCTTTGGTCTACTTCTGGAGCTCTACTGGGGGGTCGATAGGCCGACAAGGTTTGGCCATGCGACCTATACTCTCGTCGTTCAACAGGCCTACTTTGCGGAGTACCATGACTCGACTCGTCCATCATGCTTCGTGCTCTTCCTCCTTGTGGGCCTAAACAATCTGCCATCCGTGGTCCCAAACGGTCCGTCACCTTTTGCTTTCCACACTCCTCACGTCTTCTCTTTTGTTCACTGTCAGCCTTGGTCTCTGGGGGACACCGATCGACCCGTTGAAGAACGAGCCTCTGATCAGGTTGAGTACCGAAGGGACCGGCTGCACCTTGCTGCTGCTCTTTCAACACTCTACAGAGAGTTGTCACACGTGATATGTCTTCAGGGTTCTGCAAGAACGGGAGCAGTTCAGATAACCCCTGCATATAGTTCTGTCCCACTTGAGCTGCTGGAACTCCAGTTGGTTCAGCTTGTTGTTGATTTCCTGCAACACCCTGAATTGCCGTTGAATGTTCAGGTGCTGGGGTTCTCTAATTTGGCTAACCGTTATTCCTCGCATGAGATGTCATCCTTGGTTGTGAAACTTCCCTTGACATTTTGCGTAATGTCAGCTCCTTTCCACAAAGCAGGTTAAGCTGTTGTGCTGTTGAATCACCAAATGGCCGAACAGCTGATAACAGGCGAGCAACAGTTCTGGTGAACAGCTGAGTTGAGCAGCTGAGCTGAGCAGGTGGAAAACAGGCGACCAGGTGAGCTGGTGGTCCAACAAACGACCAGGTGTATAAACAGGCGACCAGGTGTGCAAACAGGTGACCAGGTGTGCAAACAGGCGACCAGGTGTGCAAACAAGCGACCAAGTGTGTTTTATTCAAGCCTTCAAGCGAACAGCTTGTGCTCCTTCAAACCTTCAAGCGAGAAGGTTGTGTTCCTTCAAGTATTCAAGCGAGCAGCTTGTGTTTCCTCAGGCGAGCAGGTGGTTGATCTTCATCCAAAATCCAAATTTTGCAGTTTCCACTCTAGAATCCCACAAATTCCAGCAACCGGAGGTTCAGACCCTCCTTCTAGCGCCAAATTGTTAATGAAATCTCCACAACGGAAGCATTTATGTGGCTTTTAGGTGCAATTTCACTAACAATCGATCAAGAATAGTATAATGGAACTGCCAAGTGCTTGATTACGTGAAGATTTCGGCAGAGCTTCGCTGAGGCTAAGAAAACTTGTTTTAAAACGTAAATGGAGGCCTATTTATAGGCAAATACATAAGCAGGTGGTGGCATACACTTTGCCACGCTTCTTCTGAAGCTTACACGTGTTCCTAACCGCTTAAACAAGATAATTACAATGGAAAATTGGGTAAAAATTATGAAAATGGGATCCTGGTGATCTTCTTGAAAACAGGCGAGCAGCAGTTCATTCCTGGCGACCAGCTCTTTGGGCGAGCAGGTGAGCTGCTCGCCCACTATGAGGATTACAACACCTGCTCGCCTATTATGAGCAAATAGGCGAGCAGGTGAGCTAGGCAGGTGGTTGGGCGAGCAGGTGAGCTGTTCGCCCATTCCTCTTTTGCACTGCTGCTCGGCCATTTCTTCCTTGTTTGACGATTCTTCTTTTCTTGTATTGATCTTCTTCAACTTTGCCCATAATCATCATGTTTGATTAGTTGTTTTGGGACACATCATCCAGTATTCCGCTGATTACTTCCTTGATCATCTGGATCAGATTATTTCATCAACAATATTTATAAAGAGAATACAAGATCTTGAATATCTAATATTTCAAATCTTGATTATCATGGTTATCAAATATTCTAATCTTGATAATCTTGAATACTAAATATTCAATTCTTGATATTTCTTTCTTCATAATTTTCAAAAATTACACCATATATTTTAATTAAATGAGATCTTGATTTTATTAGATATTCTTGCATTCAAGATATACATATCTATTTTCCATAAAATCTCTCATTAATTTATAATATAATTATTTTCGAAATTTACTAACAAATGGGCCCAAATATTTCTTTTATTTTAATCACCTTATTCATTGTTGGACATTTAATTGGGCTACTTGAGGGGCATTTAGGAGAATTAAGATTGCACTATCCATCTTAACCCATATTACAATTATATGGCTCCCGGTCATTATTTCCCGTTTTTAAGATTCTCTTGTCCGTCAATTAATCAAGCCATTGAACACTTTAATTAATTTAACAACTTAACCTTGGACTAAGGACAGCTCTTCTTTATCATCATACTGGAAACAAATTCCACTTGCAAGATTTAGTATGACGAACGTTAAGAGCCCACCAAGGGGACTAATCATGCAAGACTCTCTAAGCACACGTTCCTCTATATTAAATCTTAGAAACCGTTATATTCTCAATGGTGTCACCCAAGATGTGAAGTATTGAGTCTTATTGACTCTCTACCCATAACAAAATAAAGTGCCACGCACGGATCACAAACAATCCAATTTAAGGGACAGAGGTTTAGAAATAAATGACCACTGAGGTCTAATTCTTCATCCCATAAATTAGTACGGAAGAATTACCTCTCTGTAGGTCCTCTTCCATGCATCATCATGCACTAGTGCAATCCCTTGGTCAAGATAAGTCAATCTGAGATCTACACATCAATCATTTACCAATGGGGTGTTCAAATCCCATCTAGGTTGTGAATTTAGTACTTGTTACAAGAAACTGATAATGTGATCTTGCTATGAGTTATCCGGGGATCATCATATTTATCTATAGTGTAGCTTGTACTATTATATGAACGGATTGCAATAAATAAATAACATTCATATTTATCTAAAGCACAGTGATAAAAGATTTATTTCACATAAAGCTCAAAGATTCAGTTTAGTTATACAAAGTAAAAGCATAGTTTCTAGTATAACCCTAACAGATTGATCACCCAATCAATCAGATTCTTGGAGATCCTAACCTTGGAGTCAAAACTAGAAGCTTTCATGGAGAGAATGCTCTCTTTTGTTGTTTTCTTTCAGCACAGGAACCCAAGACCATTGAAAAAGCATTAAAGAATCCAAACTGGATCAATGCCATGGAAGAAGAACTCAACCAGTTTACAAGGAACAAGGTATGGGAGCTTGTCAAAAGACTCAAGCATGCCAACATCATTGGAACCAAATGGGTCTTCAAAAACAAGAAGGATGAGAATGATGTTATAGTCAGAAACAAAGCAAGACTGGTGGCTAAAGGATACTCTCAAGTTGAAGGATTTGATTATGATGAAACCTTTGCACCAGTAGCCAGATTAGAAGCTATCAGGCTATTTCTTGCCTATGCTGCTCACAAGAAGTTCAAGGTCTATCAAATGGATGTCAAGAGTGCATTCCTCATTGGGGTTCTGAATGAAGAAGTCTATGTAGAGCAACCCCCTGGATTTGAGGCAGGCGACAAAGTACACAAGCTGTGGAAAACCCTATATGGCCTGAAACAAGCCCCAAGAGCCTGGTATGACACTTTGTCACAGTTCCTCTTGGAGCATGGTTTCACTAAGGGGAGTGTTGACAGAACACTCTTTAGAATCACACATGGAGAGGACATACTCCTGGTCCAAATCTATGTGGATGATATCATATTTGGATCACAGAATGAAGACCTATGTACAAGGTTCTCACATCTCATGAAAGGAAAGTTTGAGATGTCCATGATGGGAGAGATGAATTTCTTCCTTGGACTGCAAGTCAGACAGTCCCCTGAAGGAATATTCATCAATCAGGCCAAGTACACAAGGGAGCTGATACAGAAATTTGGTTGCAGCTCAAGCAAGGTAGTCAGGGTACCTATGAATATAAACATAAAGCTTGAACCTGATGAAGAAGGAGAAGCTGTGGATCAGACTACTTATAGAGGAATCATTGGATCTCTTCTGTACCTTACTGCAAGCAGGCCTGGCATTACCTATGCAGTAGGGATCTGTGCAAGATATCAGGTTAGTCCCAAGAAAAGTGACCTGGAAGCCACAAAGAAGATTCTAAGATAGCTTAAGGGTACTGTCAATATGGGATTATGGTAACCCTCTGATGATAACTTTGAATTAACAGGCTACTCTGATGCTGACTATGGAGGATGCAAAATTGACAGGAAGTCAACCACTGGGACATGTCAATTTCTTGGAAACAAATTGATATCCTGGTTCTCAAAGAAACAGAGTTCAGTAGCAACAAGCACCACTGAAGCTGAATATATGGCTGCTGGAAGTTGCTGTGCTCAAATCCTATGGATAAGGCAACAACTGACTGATTACAACATACAGGCCAGTGAAGTACCTATCTTCTGTGATAACAATAGTGCCATAGCAATATCACAGAACCCTGTACTCCACACCAGGTGCAAGCATGTGGATATTAGGCATCACTTCATCATAGATCATGTGGAGAAGAAGGATGTATGCCTTGTAAAAATTCACACTAACAAGCAAAGGGCAGACATACTCACAAAACCTCTAGCAGAAGCAAGATTTCATGAGTTATCAGTGGAGTTGGGTCTACTTGATCCTGAGTCAGGAAACTGATCAGGCTACCTAACTCAGAATGAATCAATCACGATGGATTCACATGTCACTAATCAAGGGGGAATAATCAGGAAACAACAGTGGACTCAACTGATAAAGTCCACTGATACCCCCTGACAGTCAGAAGAGTCCACTCCCCTGAACTCAACTGGACTGAGCAAAAGTCCACTGAGTACTCCAATGAGACAAATTCTGACTGACAGTTACTTTATTGGTAATCGTGTCTGTGGCGCATTTAATGCAATAGTAAGTGTGCAGTAAAATCTCGGGAGATGATTTTGAGCAGTTATCTCTCATGAAAAGCCTCACCTTTAACCGTCATCCTTTCAATCCTAACCATTGATCTAAAACCAACCCACTTTCCATATTTAGTAATAATTACAAATTACTTGGGAAGTTAAAACACTTTATCTTCCAAATTATTGCTTCATTCTAAACCGTAGATCAGATCTCTCTTGTTTTAATCCCCACCCTTGATCTTCAATATAAATACCTCACACACTTAGCAGTTTTACACACGATTTCTTTACTATCAACCCTTTACCATTCTCTCAACCTTTACCACTCTCAATCCTCACCAGTAAAACATCTTCTTTCTGATACAATGGCCCAAATCTACATAGATTACAAGGAACTGTCAAACAACAAGAACTTTTGGTATGAACCAATTGTTTACTTCAACCACCCCAAAGTTCTTTCTGACCCCAACCTACACCACATAAGAAGAGCCCTTGACCTTGTCAGAAATGCTGGGCTCTATAGATTC
This sequence comes from Prunella vulgaris, assembly GCA_026898435.1. Lineage (NCBI taxonomy): Eukaryota > Viridiplantae > Streptophyta > Magnoliopsida > Lamiales > Lamiaceae > Prunella > Prunella vulgaris. The sequence continues at coordinate 1,062 of JAPKLY010000864.1, read as the reverse complement.
TTATCCAAAGGACCAGAGAAATGTTATGACAGGCAAGTATTGGAATTCTTTGTTGACATGGAGAAGAGCATTACATCCATTAGATCTGCTATCATGATGGAGAAAAGTGAGCAGAAGAAGGACAAGAAGGGAAGAGATGTCATTGAGACTGTCATGAAGATGCACAAATTTACACTGAGGCAGGAGGATTTGCAAGACATCTTTGGGTTGCCAAATGAGGGTTTGGACCCAGGGACCTATATGCTTGGAGAGGAAGTTTGATTTCTGGACACAATTACAAAGAAAAGGGAGCAGTATGTCACAACCTTCAACAAGAATCTCCTCAAGCCTAAGTTTGAGGTCTTGGCAGAGATTGTTGGGAAATGCATCCTAGCAAATCAAGGCAGTATTGAGCAAGTGAACAAGATAAAACTCATACTGATGGCAGCCATTGTCAACACCACTGACAGTGTGAAGTTCAACTGGCATCAGTTCTTCATCTCAAATCTCAAGGAGGAGAGGAGCAAACTGAAAGTGATCAACTGAAGAATGGTGGTAGAGCACAAGCTGTGCTATGCTTCAAAAGTGTC
>JAPKLY010000863.1:99566-117189 GCA_026898435.1 Prunella vulgaris | reverse complement strand
TAATAATTAATAATTAATAAAAATATAATTAATAAAGTTTACAATTATGTGACACAAGTGAGGAGAAATCAGGCCAGCCCACAGCCACAGTACACAGGCCCACGGCCCACACCTCCACAGCCCACAATCACTTTACAATTTAATTAACTTATATTATATATTAATTATTTAATTTAATTAAAAAAACCGGGCTACCGGGCTAGCCCTATTAACCGGCGGGCTACCGGGCTAGCCCTATTAACCGGCGGGCTAGCCCGTTTAGCTCACGGGCTAACCGGTCCGGGCCAAAAAGGCCCGATTTTATACAGGCCGTCATATGCTCGGACCTAACCCTGTAAAAAAACAGGGTTAAACGGGCCTTCCTCTTGTTTTTTTTCTTCATTTTTCATAATATATATTATATACACACACACACACACACACATATATATATATATCTATCTTTATGTGTTTATTTTTAGAAGTGGACTCAAGCTCACGTTTATGTTCAATTGCAGAGACTTTGGAACAAGACTGTGTGGAGTATACTGCGGAGTAATCATCTTCCAATTTGAAATTATCATATTAATTCTTGTTTGATTTGACATACAATTTTTTGACTTATATTGGTCTTGCTATGTTGGTTATTTTCTCCCATTGTAAACAAAAAATTAACCAGAGCAGATAGCATGCACTTTTATGGGAAAATACACATTTTTATCCTATAAGTTTCGTTGACTTTGGTTTTCGTCCTCTTAAGTTTTGAATTTTTGTTTTCGTCCTTTAACTTACCAAAAATTGTGGTTTTCGTCCTCTTAAGTTTTGAATTTTTGTTTCCACCCTTTAACTTACCAAAAATTATGATTTTCGTCCTCCAACCGCCTATAACCAGTCATACAACCGATAATACCCACGTGGATCCATTTTTTCTTTCTTTTTTACACAAAATACTAACGTAGGGGTATTTGGAGGGAATTAGGTGTTGACAAAATACATTTTTAACCGTAAATTCCCTCTCAAATACCGTCCAATACTTACATCCATAGAATCTTCTGTTCGGATTCATTTTTGAATATGAAGTACAAACCGTGCAAAGAAATCACAATGACACTTAATATTGCGCTCGAAACTCGTTGATTCATACGAATTTCTCGAAGACATTCATCTTCCCTTTCGTACAGTGAGTATGCGCTCAAAAGAATTTAGGCTTTTGGATGTTTTGATTTGGGAATCTTTGTTCCTTTTTTTCCCTAATTCTCTCAAGCCCCATGCATAGATTTGATCGACTGTGGTTTTGATTTGACAGAAAATTTATGGTTAATCCTATATTTTATCCATCATGATTTAATTCCCTCTAAATACCCTCACGCACTATGACAAATTTTGCTTTTAATAGCATAGATATAATAGCGGGTAATTTTAAAACCGCTTTTAAAGATAAAAAACCCGCCATTAAAAGATCAACCGCTATTGTAAGTCAAAATGCGGAGTTGAAACATAGCGGTGAATGATAACCGCTATAATTCGAATGATATCTTTTCTTAAAATTATGGCGGTTAAAAACCGTTATTAAAACTTTATAAACCGCTATTAAATACTTTAAAAATCCCTAAAAAAATTTATACCGTACGGAATCGAACCCTTGACGTTCGGAGAGGTATTGAGCGCAATTAGCCACTTGGACAAAGCATCTTGTATGTTTTAAATGTAATACCAAAATATTTATAGAATTAAATTAGTTAACCATTTTAAATAATAGGAAAAAGAATAAACCCCTCCGAGAATCGATCCTGCAACCTCTCAGTTAAAAAACACACCCTAACCACTTGGACAAAGACAAGTCTTGTATACAAATTTCAATACCAAAATAATTATTAAATTAATCAGTTAAAATATCAATTACAAAACAAACCCTAATTAATTCACATCACACATTTCCTCCTCCTCTCATTTTCGCGGGCTGATACCTCCCAAAAATTGAAATGTGGTTCTCCATTTTCTCCCAGTTGCTCCTCCATTTTCTCCGGCGTACTCCAGGCGGCGGATTAGTGTAAGACTTTCGTGACGGTGGATTTTCAGCCGCCAGGCATCACCGCCTCCTTCCTCGCCGGCGCCGCCCACGCCTGTGTGCTATATCAGACACAGTCGCAGCCTCGCCTCCACGCTGCCTCTGCCCTGCCACCGCGCTGCCTCCGTCCTGCCACCGCGCTGCCTCCGCCCTGCCACCGCGCTGCCTCTGCGCACCCCTATCGTCCACGGCCTCCGCGCACCCCTACCGTCAACTGAAGGTATAATTGAATGTGATTATATTTTATTAGGGTTTCAAAATTATTTTTTGCAAGTGTGGGCTGTGCAAAACAGTTTGCGATTTTGTGACTAAAAATTAGGCGTCCCTGTGATAGGCGATTTTGTGACTAAAAATATAAAAATTAGGCGATTTTGTGACTAAAAATTGTTGGATGAATGAATTTCAAGTCCAAACTTTGTATATAGGTGTGGTTAGTTCCCTAACCAACAGTATGATATGTTTCTGAGAAAACTAGAAATTTTGTGCAGATTTTTTAAATTTAAGAATTTAAGAAAATTATCTTCTAAAATTATCTCTTTTTTAATTTTTATATTTTAATTAATAGTTCATTAATTTATTTTCCTTTACTTTGCAAGATTTACTATTGTAAATTGATGAGTTAGTACTCTTAGTAATTTTAGATGTTGAGATGATTGTGAATTTTGAGCTTATGTTTCAATTTAATTATTTCTAGTTAAATTTCATGATTGTTGTTGATTCTATTGATGGTTTTTATTGTGCTCTAATTAATTTTCATATCTAATTTATATATGAATTTATGCTTACAATATTAATAAGGTTGAGTGAACTAAATAATTTATATAGTAACTCTTTAGAAGCATATTAGTTTAAAGAAATTACACCTCTTTAGAAGCATATTAGTTCAATTATTTGAATTAATATTATTATTATTTTCCATCTTAATGTTTATGTTAGACGTCTATAGAAGATGGATAAAAGATGGATGCTAAAGGATAGGTTGTCAGATGAGTACCGGCTCGGAGTGGAATCATTATTACAATTTGCGAAGCAAAATAATGTTGATCTTAATGCAATGTCATGCCCGTGTCTAAAATGTGCGAATTTTAGCAAGTTCAGTGTTGATCGTGTTAGGGCACATTTATTGTCTAAAGGTATAGATAGACTATATACGACATGGGTATGGCATGGGGAAGAAAAGAAGGACGAGTTACCGATGCATGATAATGAAGAAGGGCAAGATGAAGATGATTATGGTTTTGGAGAACCTTTAGATGATATGGTTCACGATGCATATGAAAGCACTGGAAATCCAGACAATTTCTTAAAGCTTCTTGAAGATGCTGAGAAACCATTATATCCTGGATGCAGTAAATTCACAAAGTTGTCTGCAGTTGTGAAATTATATAACTTGAAGGCAAAACATAGTTGGAGCAATAGGGGCACGAATGAATTACTTGAATTATTACAAGATATGCTCCCAGACAAAAATGAATTGCCTCCATCTATGGGAAAAGCAAAGAAAAGTTTGGTGGCATTGGGTATGAAATATGAGAAAATACATGCATGCCCAAATGATTGTGTCTTATATCATAAGGATTATGCGGATCTTAAAAGTTGTCCCACATGTGAGGCCTCAAGATGGAAGGTGGGTAAGAACTCTAAGATAAATGAAGGAGTTCCTGCAAAGGTGTTGTGGTACTTTCCACCCATTCCTAGATTTCAAAGAATGTTTCGAAATAAGGATATGGCAAAAGAGTTAACTTGGCACGCTGATAGGAGGATTTGTGATGGTAAATTGCGTCACCCAGCTGATTCACCATCTTGGAAGTCAGTGGACCATCAATGGCCTGATTTCGCTTCTGAGTCTAGAAACCTAAGATTGACCTTATCTGCAGATGGGATCAACCCCCACAGTAGTATGACTTCTACATATAGTTGTTGGCCAGTTATACTAGTCACATATAATCTTCCTCAATGGTTGTGTATGAAGAGAAAATTCATGATGCTCACTTTGTTGATTGCCGGTCCTAAGCAGCCAGGGAATGATATTGATGTTTACTTGGCACCTTTGATCAATGACTTAAGGACTTTGTGGATAGGAATAGATGCACATGATTCCTACAGGGATGAAACATTTCTCCTTAGAGCTGTCTTGTTGTGGACAATTAATGATTTTTCAGCTTATGAAAATCTTTCTGGTTGTGTTGTGAAAGGATATTATGCATGCCCAGTTTGTGGTGAGAAAACATCTGCAAATAGGTTAAAACATAGTAGAAAAATGTCATTCACAAGGCATAGGAGGTTTCTTGATTTAAGTCATCCCTATCGAAAGCAAAAGAAGGCATTTGATGGGACACAAGAGATTGATGAAGTGGCACCAAAACCACTAAGTGGCACTGATATTCTAAAAAAAGTGGCTGAAGTTAATTGTAAATGGGGAAAAATGAAGCCAAAAGAGGATAGTGGATATTGGAAGAAAAAATCTATTTTCTTTGATCTTGAGTATTGGGAACATCTACATATTAGACATGTGTTAGATGTGATGCACATTGAGAAGAACGTATGTGAGAGTCTCATTGGTACATTATTAGCCATCCCTAGGTAAAACAAAGGTTGGAGTAGCAGCGAGATTAGACCTTCGTGAAATGAATGTGAGGCCTAAGCTGATACCTAGGGTTGAGGGAAAGAGAACATATTTGCCACCTGCTCCTTATACACTAAGTAGGGACGAGAAAAGAAAAATTTGCTCCTCTTTGTCTGGAATAAAGGTGCCTACTGGCAATTCATCCAACATTCATAATTTGGTCTCAATGAAAGATTTGAAGCTCGTAGGGCTTAAATCTCATGATTGTCACACTTTAATGCAACATTTGCTCCCTATAGCAATCCGTGGTGTCTTGCCAGATGATGTTAGATACACGATCACTCGATTGTGTTTCTTCTCCAATATCTTGTGCAATAAAGTGATAGATGTCTCAATGTTAGATGATATGCAAAGGGATATCGTCACAACATTGTGCCTTTTGGAGAAGTTTTTTCCTCCTTCATTCTTTGACATCATGATTCATCTAACGGTGCATCTTGTGCGAGAGGTAAGGTTATGTGGACCTGTTTGGTATAGATGGATGTACCCATTTGAAAGGTACATGAAAGTTTTGAAGAATTATGTAAGATGTCTTTCACGGCCTGAAGGGTGCATGGCGGAAGGATATATTGCAGAAGAGGCTGTTGAATTTTGCTCGGACTATTTGTTGAATGTACACATTATTGGAGTTCCACTAAGACATCAGCCCTTGGAACTCACTAGGACTTTGTCTAATCCTAAAGTGTGTGTCATCGATACCAAGGAGTTGGGGCAAGCACATCTTCATGTGTTGACAAATGATGTTGAAGTTGATCCTTATGTCAGGTAATTGATCTAAACTTAAGAATTGTTAATTTTTAGTTTAGTTTCTAGCTAGTACATTAGTCATCTCATATTTTATGTTATTAGTGAACATATAAAAATTCTGAAGTCAACATGTGGGCTAAAAGCGAGGTCGGAAAAGTGGCTGCTTGAACAACATAACAAATTGTTTATTAGTTGGTTCCATGATCACATAAGTTCTCTAAAAATCATTTATTCTTAATTTTAAAAAATATATCAATATAAGTATGGATATTTATCATCATCTGAATTAAAGGTTGCAAATGAAATTCAACATTCTAGCCAACAAATATCAGAAAAGATGAAAGCTCTTGCACAGGGACCTAGTGACAAAGTGTTCAAGTATCAAGGTTACTCTGTAAATGGAGTGATTTATCATACAAAAGAGCGTGATAACATATGAGTTGTTCAAAACTCGGGAGTGACCTTAGTAGCGAAAATCATGCAAGTTGCTAGTGCAAAGGACAAAAATCCAATTGTTTCTGACATGGCATTTTATGGTGTTATCGAAGAAATATGGGAATTGGATTACGACCGCTTTCGTATTCCAGTTTTCAAATGTATTTGGGTGGATAATAGTGGGATCAAAGTGGACGATCTTGGTTTCACTTTGGTGGACTTCAGCAAAATTGGGTTTAAAAATGATTCATTTATTTTGGGTATTCTAGCAAAGCAAGTATTTTATATTGAAGACCCCAAAGATCCTGCATGGTCTGTTGTGTTGGAAACGCCAACTAGGGAGTATTTTGAATATACAAATAGTGATGAGTTGGAAGAGACTGGAGTCCACCATCAATGTTTTTCCAAAGGGTTGCATTCAATTGATCCTAGTATGACAGATGAAGATGAACAATGTGAAGAAAGAGATTTTGATGGGGTTTGGGTTGACAATTAAGTTTCTTAATTATCTTGTGTACGTATTTATTAATTTGTATTCAATATGTTATAATTTCAATTTATTTTTACTTTGACATTTTATTCAATAATTATTGGAATTGTTCTCACTTACTAAATTCTTTGTGATTAACAGGTTTGTGCATATGGCACCATGTAAAAAGGTTAAGGTAGGTTGTGATGATCATAAGCCGGATTTTGCAAAGAAGGACACAGGGTTAGAGAATGAGCCAAAAGAAAGTAGTGAGGTTGGAGATAATACGCCCACATCTAGTGTTAAGGACATTATGATGACTAATAAGAGAGGACCAACATCCATGCATTGCCTTTGGAAAGATAGAGCGGAAGGAGTAAAGAAAGATGTTGAATTCAACTCATTAAGGCAACCTATAGGAGAGAATGGAGCTAAGTTGCAGAGCTATATTGGTGTTGTTACAAGAAATAAAGTGAAGATCACATACCCAACTTGGAAGCATGTACCACAAGAAGTCAAGGAACAAATATGGACAGCTGTGACTGTAAGTACTTTGGTACATTTATTTATATTTTTTAATGGTATCTTATACATTTATTGTTATTTTAGTTGATGTTTAATGTTGACCCTACCTGGAAGAAAAAATGTTGGAGTTCAGCGGGTGCCAAGTGGAGGACGTACAAAACAAAATTGACGGATAAGTATGTCAAACAGAGGATCAATACCCCGTACTTGACCATACCACCAGATAAAATTGATAAAATTGAATGGAGAGACTTTGTGATAAGTCGACTATCTAGTCAGTTCAAGGTAATAATCCATAAATATATATTTATACTGAACATAGTTATTATCACTTACATCAATCTTGTAACTTGCTTGATTTTTTTCTTTAGAAACTAAGCGACCAACACAAGGAACTTGCTAAAAAAAACAAATTTCCTCATCACCTTGCTAGGAAAGGTTATGCCCGTTATGCTTCAGAGAATGTAAGTAGTTATAATTTATTATTATTTTGATAGTATTTATCACTTTTTAATGATTGATTATCTCTTCATGAAGTCTTCATTGTTATCTGGAGATGCTGATATAGATAGAGCCACACTTTGGCTTGAAGGAAGAAAGAACAAGAATGGAGAGTTTGAAGAGGGTGAACTAAGAGAAAAGGCCAAAAAAATTGTAAGTCATGATTTGCATATAATTTAAATTCCTAACAAAATATTTTCATTAGTAATTCATTTGCAATTACAGACTAGTTTTATAGAGAAAAAGAAAGAAAGCGGCGGAGAATATGAAGTTGAAGGGGGCATTCTTTCGCAAGCTCTAGAAACAACAGAACATTCTGGTCGTGTAAGGGGGGTTGGGAGTCATACTAACCCATCATTATACTTCCATCATCGCAGCAATAAACTCTCAAACACGGAATTGTGCAAACAATATGAGAGAGAGTTGATAGCTCAAAGGAAGAGAAGTAATGAGCAAGATGAAAGAATACGGAGATTAGAAGAGCTAATTTTCAAAAACAATGAACTCAAGGTCGAAGTTGAAGAGATTGGTAGTTGTACCAAAAAAGTTCCGCATAGCAATTATGATAGTACACCGGATAATACGAGCATTGGTGTTAAGGTGGCTGGTGATGATGATGTACAAATAGATGATGAGAAGATGGAGCTTGACAATGATGAAACCTTGGAGGTATATATACTTTAATGAAATATGATTCAATTTGCTTTTTTTTTTGTTGCTAATTATTGGATGTTCTGTTGAAAAATGTAATTTTTTTCATAGGGAAAATCTGTAGCATTATCTTTGGATGCGAGGACAAACACCATTATTGCATATGGTACGATAATCAAAGTTTATAATTCTCAAGAACTCATTCATGGTAAGAAATTTCCCATGAATTGCATGCGTGTTGCAATTGAGAAAGCAGTGGATGGAAATGCTTTTTTGCCATATCCGAGGACTGACTGTGTTACAATTAGTGATGCTATCGGATCTCATGTGGCTTGGCCGATGCACTTGATGAAACTGCATGTTCAGGTTATATAAGATTGTGATTTATAGACTGAATCTTACCTTTCAAAATTCTTTAGTACTACTTAACATATCTAACAGTAATACATTTGCCATTCTTAGAGTGTTAGAAAAAACACAAAGAAGCATAAAAAGATTATGCCTTCATTAGATCCTTCGACTGTGCCAACATCACTATACATGGTGTATTGTTACTCTAAAATCAAGATTACTGCTGTTGGATTGATATTAGTTACCTTGGACAATTATGTGTTTGGACATGAGCATTTATTGCATGTTAATCTTGAGGACATTGATACATTTTGTCTGCTGGAACCAATCTCCTATACATGTATAGTTGTTTACATATGGTAAGTATTGTGTTTTTAAGTATTAAGTATTGTGTTTTCACATGGATATTAAGTATTGTGTTTTTTTGTTAATTTTAGGTATTTGTATCAGAAAATGAACAAGGAGAAGTTTAAATTTGTGGATCCTTGTGGAACAGCATATGTTCCATCTGTAAAGACAGATACAAAGTCTAAGGATGCACAATTAAGCAAAAGGGTAAGTTTTCTCGGTAAAAGACTCAACGGTACACATGTTAATCAACTTGTGTTGGCACCATGTAATGTAGGGTAAGTATGCTTTTAAGATATTAAATTTTTTAAAATTAATAAATTTCATATACTTATTATGTGTGTATATACATAGGGATCACTGGATACTAACTGTCATCGACCCACATAAATCGGAGGTTTGCTTGTTGGATCCTCTTTTTATGAACATTCATGATACCCCGTGGAGACTAGTTGTTGAAATGTAAGTTTTTCTCCTTATTATTAAGGTAGATATATTATTTTTTGTTAAAACAATCTCGTTTTTTTTAAGGGCTCTGCATATTTTTAATTCTTCAATTGGAAAAAGAGTAAATAAAATCAATTGGAATGTAATTGAGGTATGAAAAGTTTTCATTTGTAGTATTCATAAATAATTTATAACAAACCATGTGTTTTATAATGAGTTTTGTTCCTAACTTAGGCTCCTAAGCAACCCGACTCATGTCAATGTGGTTTTTTTGTACTTCGCTACATGAGACAAATTGTCAAATTTGAGGGCACAGTTGAAACATGTTCGATGCAGCCAATGGTAATATTTATATGTAGACATAATTTTTCATTAGATTTATTTGTGCTTTAATAATGTATTTTGTAATTCATAGTTCATGGAGAAAACTTATTCGAAAGCGGAAATTGATGAAGTGCGGGAAGAGTGGGCTTTACGCTTGCAATCATATATAGTTGAGTAGAAAGTGCGGGAAGCTTCTTTTGATCGGTGACAGCGGTGCATTTTTTTTACTCAAATTGACAATTATATAATTAATAATTATCTTTTTGTATATTGGTTTAAGTTTTGTTTCCTTGATGATAATTCATTTTCTTTGAATGTGAAGCTTGATCTTCAATGTGAGCCACTTTCATTCATCAGTTGTGAACCAATGAATGGAGGAGAGATATGTTACTGCAAGAGAATATCAAACGTGTTGCTCAAGACTATTTGATTATTATGATGATGTAGTAGTTAATTAATTTAGTTATTGAACACCATTGGTACTTGAATTTATATTGATGTAATGCATTTTAAAGATTATTGCAATGATTGGCAAGTAATGATATGAACTTTTGAATTTTTAGATTTAATGTTATTTATATTAAAATTTCTTTTTATTTTAATTAAAGTATAAAAATCGTACTACAAGTTTTATTAAAAAATATATAATATTGCAATAATTAAATATTGGAAAAATATTAAGAAAAGAAAGCGGTTATTACCCGCTCTGTTTTTTACTTTTAATAGCGGGTAGTACCCTCTCTTATATCTTAAGTAAACCGCTCTTGAAAGTACTTATAAAAGCGGTTTTTAATATACAACAGCGAGTATTACCCGCTATTGAATGTACTTTTAATAGCGGTTAAAATCCGCTCTTATATGTCTATAAAACCGTTGTTTTAGATTTTATGAGTTAACAAATTTAGAAGATATAATAGCGGTTTTGAAGATACGATAGCGGTTAAAAACCGCTGTTAAAGCTAGATATAATAGCGGTTTTAAACCGCTGTTGTTCGGCGCCACTTTTAATATCACCATGTTCAACAGCGTTTTTTCCACCCTTTTAATGGCGGGTTTTACCCGCTATCTATCAGCGAATTTGTCATAGTGACGTCAGTATTTCGCTTAAAAATATAGAAAAAATTGATCTATGTGTGTATTACCAGTTGTGTGACTGGTTATAGGCTGTTGGAGGACGAAAGCCATAATTTTTTGTAAGTTAAAGGACGAAAACAAAAATTCAAAACTAAAGATGACCAAAACCATAATTTTTTATAAATTAAAGGACGAAAACAAAAATTCAAAATTTTAGAGGACGAAAACCAAAGTCAACGAAACTTATAGGATAAAAATGTATATTTTCCCCACTTATATATATATATATATATATATATATATATTATAATACCCAAATAACAAATTGTAAGACTCAAAGAACAAATTATAATACCCGAAAAATAAGTTACTAATACCCCAAAAATAAATCTGAGTAAATATCCTAAGAATATTCATCAATACTCCAAGAACAACTTACAACACGCCAAGAACAACTCACAATACCCCAAGAATAAATGTAAGTAAATACCCCCAAGAACAACTCTAAATAAATACCCCAATATCAACTCATAATGTAACACCCCATTTTTAAATATATTATATCTTATATATTTAAATAAATTCTTTTAACATTAATTTTAAAAGGAATAAAAAAATATACTACCTCTGTCCCACAAAAGTTTGCATACTTTCCTTTTTAGTTTGTCCCACAAAAGTTTGCACACTCCTAAAATAGAAATATTCCTTTAAATCTTCACCTTTAAAATCTTTAACTCACAATTTTCAACATACACATTCTGCTCATTACATTTTTTCTTAAAAGCCGTGCCCCCAAAAGTACCGTAAACTTTTGAGGGACAGAGGTAGTATTTGTTAGTTCAAAAATTTTGTTTTACTAAATTGAAGAGCTAATATTTTTATGAACTTTAAAAGTTTAGCAGAATTGCTTACTGAGGAGGCCGAGCTCGATTGCGACTCACTCAACGCAAATAAGTAAGAAAAAGAAAATTGGTAAATTAGACATGATTCAATTAGATATAATCTAACACTAATGTGTATATATATATATATATAAAAGTTATATATGTTATGACACTAGTTAAAATAAATCTTAAGTATCTTATATTAAAAATATTCACTATATTTAGGTGAATTCTTCATAATTACTAAGTTACAAAATTTTAATATAGCTTATTTGAATTATTTTTATATTTTAATTATGAATGTATCTCTATAAATATGTAAAAGCTTATACCAAATTCTATAGACTAACTATCCTTAATATTATATTACTATTAAATATTAATAATATATACATAAATAATTTTTTTTTTAAATGTGAGTGAGGGAGTTTGACTAAGTCCATAACTTCCCCCCTTAATTGTGTCGTGTGTGTGAGTTATATATATATGAATAGTAAATTAAAGAGAATATATAATCTATGTATATTTATGTGTGCTGCAACTATATATATGTATATTATATATATATACATACATGATACAACTATATATATATATATATATATATATATAACTATACGAATGATAAAAGAAAAGATTAATTAATTGTTTTAAAAATAAAATTATAATAAGTAAATATAGATATCCAGAAGCTTCACAATATACATTCCGAAAAGAAGACGTTTCATCTTCTTCTTCTTTCTCTCTCCCACACTCTCTCTCTCAAAAAATAAAATTTCGGTCATTGATTTTTTTGCTGAAACTCAAGGTTACCTCAAGATTTAGAGGTTTAGAGGTAGATTAGAGAAAAAATTATTTCTTTCAACTGTTATTTTTCAAAGAGTTTTCACATAAATTTAACGTTCTTCCACAAAATATTTTATTCTTTTATTTTCATGATTTTCTGCATTATTTCCTTGAGGATGATGATTAGATATTTGTGTTGAGGCCCAAAAAAAAATTTTTAGCACTTGATTTGATAATTTATTTTGGATTTTATGTTTTAGCCTACGGACTTGTAAAAAATGAAGTTATTTGATTTAGAATAGGGGATTGCATGTTGATTTGGTGATTGCATGTTGATTCTGTCATTGCATGTGACTTTTGCTTTGTATTTTCTATTGTAAATCTCACTCTCTATTGTGCAAGGGCTTATTGGTGGCATTGGATGATTGAATTGAGTTGGGTGTCCCAACTATGTTTGCATGTGTATTACTTTGATGATTAAATTTGCCTATGTAATTACATGTCACTTTCCAGAATTTTTTCTGACATTTCCCAATGAATTTGACATAATCCTTTTACCATACTGAAATAATATAAGTTAATAACATATATTTAAAATTTCAGAATTTTTGGAGTTATTTTCAAATTTATATGATTTTTCATTTGAGGTGCTACGGTGAAGAAAAACGTCCCTATTTTTTATGATGATTATAAAAATTTCTGTAAATAGATGACTTTGTATTTGAGGTTTATTTTCAACTATGTTGTTTACCCATTTCATAGCTTTCATATGAATTTTATTTAGACACATTTGGAATTATATTTGATTTTTTATGAATTTTCTAGTAAAGAGTGTTTCTGAAGTATATTCGAACCGTTTTTGTACCTTATTAGAAAATTTGTAGAAACTAAAATATATGGAATAAAAATGTGATATTTTGAAATATGTTAATACTGACTCTTATAATTATGTAAAATTTTATCTTATATTTTTTTAAGTAATATTAAATATTTTCTAAATTTTAGAAAATAATATGACATAGACCCTATTAATAACTCATTTTTCAATGAAATAGTAAAACTCACAAGAAACGATCCACAAGCTATTTTTAAATAAAACTTTTACAGTATGTAAATATTAGAGTGAATAACCTACTGTATAAATTTTATCTAATTCTAACATGTGTATATTTTATAATGAATTATCTACTACAATGTGTCTTTTAGGGAATTTGACTTAGAAGATGAGTTAGTGATATGTTGTATTTGATTACTTTGTTAATGATTTATGAGTACCTAAAAATTAACAAGGTAAACTTATTTAATTTAATGTTATGACTCAACATGCCTTTTATGTGTGAGCTTTGATTAATGTTTGACAATTAGTATTTTCCCTAAGTGTAATTAAGTTAGTATAAATATTTAGACCATATTATCATATTATTAATGACACATATTTATGAAGTGTACATGTAAAATAAGATATTAAAAGTGTTGAAAGAGTTATATTGACAATTATATGATTTAATGATTTAAAGACTAAAAAGCAAATCAATATGTCGAGTGCAGTGTCGCGACAACTGGACTCTCAGGAAGCTACCTCATATTGTCAGACTGAAAAGTGGGTAACCTCTAATTTATTACGCATTAATTAGAATAATTGTGTGTGTACGAGCAGACAGATCTTCAGATTATGTTCTGTATGAATTATGCAAGTCTACGGACTGTACTGTGTGAATTTTGGCTAGTCGACGGGCTATGCTCTGTGTGAATCAAGACAGGTCTACGGACTATGTCAGTATGAACTTAGTCGGGCCTATGGGCCTGGCATGTACTCGTTGGACATGTTATTAGTCTCTTTAATGCATTCTACATTATATGTTATCACAATGGGCTTCTCCTCCGGGAGAAGACTCATGATGCTACTTTAACAATTTCAGGAAACGTTGGCGGTGAGGAGGACGTGTGACTGACTAGGCCGACTCTGTCTAAATAATATTGTAATGTCTTAAGTCCTCTATAAGAAGCTTATTAAGTATTTCTTTATGCTATCATTTAAAAGATAATTTCCAGAATTGTTTGCTTATATTACTTAGTTAAGTCGTCGAGTCTTTTTTCCAAACCACTAGAATGTTACGACAATATTATGAATGATATTTTACATGCATGGCTAGTCTATCACATAGTTGTGTGTCTTATTATGTTGAGTTAGTTATACATTTTTTTTATCACGTGCATGATAGTCTATTTTCGTGATGTCTTATTTAAGTGAGGGTTTGATTTAGATATGTGGGTGAGACACGAGGTAGGCACAAGCATGATTAGACACTTGAAATAAAAAAAATCAACTCGAGTTTATACGATATAGTCTTCCGCTGATGAAAATTCAAAGTCAAATTGTTTTCAATTTCAAATACAATCACTACTTTTAATTTTTTTTATGACAAATAATGTGTCTTTTATATAAATATAAAGAAAAGAGATGACACTCTTACATGGGGCGTCACACACAATACTCTAAGAATAAGTGTAACTAAATACCCCAAGAACAATTATAAATAAATACCCCAAGAACAACTCACAATACCCCAAACACAACTCACAATACCCCAAGAACAATTCTAAGTGAATACCCCAAGAACAACTCACAATACCCCAAGAAAAATTCAAAGTAAATACCCCAAAAATAACTCACAATACCCCAAAAACAATTCACAATACCCAAAGAACAACTCATCAATACTCATAACAATAAAAAAGAATTAAACCATAAACATGAAAATTGAAAGATAAAAAAAAACGGCTGCCCCTTTTTACAAGAAGAAACCTACTGCTGTTTTTTTTTTCAATGATCCATACCATAATACCCCAATAACAATTAACAATACCTCAAAAATAAATCACTAATACTCTAATTGCTAAAAATATACATAGTAAAATGTGTAGTGTGTATTTTAAAAAATTCAAAATTAAAATCAAAATGTACGGTAGGATTTGCAGTTTATTTATATTAATTTTCTAACACTCCTGAGTTAAATTCTTTACTTAAACCTTTTAAAAAAAAGTCATTGACTGTATCATAATGTAATATGGGTGAAACACTAATGCTTTTAGTGCACTTTGATCTCAAAATCTTTGGTTGTTATATTATAAAGGAATTTAATTTTATTTAATAGTTTGGTTGTTATATTATAAAGGAATTTTATTTTATTTAATAGTCTAAATTTTAATGAGATCATTATACTAATTCCCCTCAAATACTCATACCTTTCAAATGGGTAAGGTACTGTGTAATTCCTAGCTTTTAGAAACAAAATTCATAATACTGCAATTCCAAACCCATAATTCTTATCTCCCACCTCCAAATCAGGGGTTTAGCCTAAACAGTGTCAAAGCTCGAAACTCAACTTAAATTTAATTGTGTTTAATTCTTTCAAAAATTCGAATTTTACTTAGGTCAATTCAATAATTTATAACAAAATATTTATCATTTTTTAAATATCTAATTAAATTATATATGTAAATAATTAGCATATTAGAGTAATATATGCAAGCTCAAGTTAGCATAAACTCGTGCTCGAATCGATTATATTTGAATCAATTTTAAAATTATTCGAGTCGAACATTAATAACTCGTGAATCGGTTGGACTAAATTGTAGACCCTGCTCCAAGTCCTTCTAAACAAGCAGTCCCTGATAATTTATGAGATTAGTGATGAAAATATTTAATAAAAATATTAAATATTTGAATATTTAATTGGTATTGTTTGATCAATTATATAAAGATATTAAAATCAATTTCTCGAAATTTAATTGCTACAAGTGCGTCCTACTCATGGAGTAGAGGCGTTTAATGTATTCATATTTACAAAGTCAATTAATGGTGATTGGGAAATTGAATCAAATGTTAATATGTTATGATACCTTTAGGAGAGAATTAATTATGTAATTTCATCCTACATTGGGAAATGAGAAGATTAATTTACATAATATTAGTAAAAACAAGGAAGTTTATCAAATTATAGTTCATTCATTGACAATCAAAATTGTCACACATGCACGCGCCGAGGGAGTCGTGCCCGTGGACTTGGATCTTGACAATTGGACTTTGGGTGTACTTGGGTCTTGGGCCTTGTGTCCATCTAATTTTTTAGAATACAAAAGTTTTGTGGGTCCAACCTAATTAATTCGGTAATAGGCCAAGCTCATACCTGAACTTAACTTTATTGTATAGATTAATTGAATCTGGAATAGGCTCATGGATGACGTTGTGTTGACTCATTACTGGATATATTCAATGAATCTGAAGTTGACTCAACTCTGACCATTCTCGTATCAGTACAAGAACATGTGAATTAGCTATAAATGGCAGGTCAACTAGTTGATTACAATCAATTGCTGACAGTTGACTAAAGTCAAAGCATTAGATGTGGACGCATTTTTTTCCCGATTGTGTGTGGAGGTTCATATATAAATAGGTGTCTATTAGGGTCATAATTGCATCTTTTTGCATCCATTTCTAGATGGTTTTGATGTGCTTATATTCATATTTGACCCTATTATGTTATATATTGTGCATTTAACCCTTTTTCTAGTAGAAAATTGTGATAGTAGGTGAAAACGAGCAAAATGAGGAAGAAATGAGCAAGTTCGATAAAAGTCCAAATTTTTGGAGTCAAGCCAATTGGTTAAAATGATATACCATGTCGAAGAGTTCGAAGAGAGGGTCGCAACGGAAAAAGAATCGAGTTAATCGGAGCTCCAGAACTCAAGATATGATGAAAACGAGAAGTCGAGGATCGATCGGCATGGAAATGCCCTTGGTCGACAGTCGAGCCGCTTGGAAAAACCTTTTGGTCGCGCGCCTGGGTTCTGGCTCGCGCGGCATATGAGCCAGATGTCGACCATGGTAGACAGGTGAAGGCCTTGGTCTCGCGGTTTGGCTGATTTTCGGATTTTCAGGGTTAAAGTCGTCTTTTGCGAATTTAAATGAAGGGTATCTTGGTAAATGCATGGAGGGTACTATAAGTACTTCAATCTCAGATTTCCAAGGACATTCTCTCACTTTCCAATTCATTTTCTTAGATTCTTAGATGTTAGGGGAAGTTACTAATTGGGTTCATTAGATTTCTTCACACGATTTTGTCGATTACTTTTGATCCACCGCTCTGATCGTTGATCCGTTTAGTCCTGCAGTCTCGTCACATCAAGAGCTTCATTTTGACCGATTGAATTGTAATTTCCATTGGTGGATCGTTTGGTAGATTTTCAAGGTAGTGAGTAGTTTTCCCATTTCTCTTGTAATAGGTAACATTTTGCAATTTCTATTCATTTCCATTGATATGATGATTCTAGTTAGTTCAATTGAAGCTTTACATATCAATTTAGCCATGGGCTAATACTCTTATGCATTGGTGTATGATGACTAT